>CAWUFW010021264.1:0-126184 GCA_963921515.1 Calotriton arnoldi
TTGTGCGACTCTCTTGCCTCTATCTACACCTCTCTTTACTCTTTCTGCACCACTCTTGCCTCTTTCTCTACCTCTGTTGCTTCTTTCTGCACTTCTCTTGCCTCTTTCTGCACCCTTCATGCCTCTTTCAGCGCCTCTGTTGCTTGTTTCTGCACTTCTCTTCCTTCTGCACCTCTGTTGCTTCTTTCTGCATCCCTCTTGCCTCTTTGAGCACCTCTTTTGCTTCTTTCTGTACTTCTCTCTCCTCTTTCTGCACCCCTCTTGCCTCTTTCTGCACCTCTGTTGCCTCTTTCTGCACTTCTATTGCCTCTTTATGCACCTCTCTCTCTTGCTTCTTTCTGCACCTCACTTGCCTCTTTCAGCACCTCTGTTGCTTTTTTCTGCAGACCTCTTGCCTCTTTCTGCACCTCCCTTTCCTCTTTCAGCACCTCTGTTGCTTTTTACTGCAGATCTCTTGCCTCCTTCTGCACCCCTCTTTTCTCTTTCTGCACCTCTCTTGCCTCTTTCTGTACCCCTGTTCCCTCTTTCTGCACCTTTCCTACCTGTTTCTGTACCCCTCTTGCCTCTTTCTGTACCTCTGTTGCTTCTTTCTGCACTTCTCTTGCCTCTTTCTGCACCCTTCATGCCTCTTTCAGCGCCTCTGTTGCTTGTTTCTGCACTTCTCTTCCTTCTGCACCCCTCTTGCCTCTTTCTGCACCTCTGTTGCTTCTTTCTGCACTTCTATTGCCTCTTTATGCACCTCTCTCTCTTGCTTCTTTCTGCACCTCACTTGCCTCTTTCAGCACCTCTGTTGCTTTTTACTGCAGATCTCTTGCCTCCTTCTGCACCCCTCTTTTCTCTTTCTGCACCTCTCTTGCCTCTTTCTGTACCCCTGTTCCCTCTTTCTGCACCTTTCCTACCTGTTTCTGTACCCCTCTTGCCTCTTTCTGTACCTCTGTTGCCTCTTTCTGCACTTCTCTTGCTCTTTCTGCACCCTTCGTGCCTCTTTCAGCACCTCTGCTACTTCTTTCTGCACTTCTCTTCCTTCTTTCTGCACCCCTCCTGCCTCTTTCTGTACCTCTATTGCCTCTTTGTGCACCTCTCCTACCTCTTTCTGCACCCCTCTTGCCCCTTTTTGCACCTCTGTTGGTTCTTTCTTCACTGCTCTTGCTTCTTTCTGCACCTCACTTGCCTCTTTCTGCACTTCTCTTGCATCTTTCTACACCTCTGTTGCTTCTTTCAGCAATTCTCTTGCCTCTTTCTGCTATTCTCTTGCTTGTTTCTGCACCTCTCTTGCGCCTTTCTGCACCTCTGTTGCCTCTTTCTGCACTTCACTTGCTTCTTTCTGAACCTCTTTTGCCTCTTTCTGCACCTCTGTTGCTTCTTTCTGCACTTCTCTTTCCTCTTTCTGCACCTCTGACTTAGAGGTAGTATAATCCCCTTGCCCTATTATGTACTAGGGCCTTACAGGGGAGGTCATGCCAATCACAGGGGTATCCCAACCCATAGTGTACACTAGTGTATGAAGGTGTTTTCACTGTATTCTAAGTGTCTTTCAGCATAGCACTGGCTCCGGGCCTGGTTAGTCAGAGTCAGTTACCACCAGTACCAGTCAGCAAAAAGTTGGGGGCACAGGATGACTTTGCAACAAGGCCTCTTTCTGCACCTCTGTTGGTTCTTTCTGCATATCTCTTGCTTCTTTCTGCACCTTTCTTCATCTTTCTGAACTTCTGTCGCCTCTTTCTGCATTTCTCTTGCTTCTTTTTTGCACTTCTCTTCCTCTTTCTGCACCCCTTTTGCCTCTTTCCAAGCCTCTGTTGCTTCTTTCTGCACTTCTCTTGCTTCTTTCTGCACTTCTCTTGCTTCTTTCTGCACCATCTTGCCTCTTTCTGCACCCCTCTTTCCTCTTTGTACAACTCTCTTGCCTCTTTCTACACCTCTCTTCCCTCTTTCTGTACCACTCTTGCCTCTTTCTGTACCTCTGTTGCTTCTTTCTGCACTTCGCTTGCCTCTTTCTGTATCCTTCGTGCCTCTTTCAGCACCTCTGTTGCTTCTTTCTGCACTTCTCTTCCTTCTTTCTACACCCCTCGTGCCTCCTTCTGCACCTCTGTTGCTTCTTTCTGCACTTCTCTTGGTTCTTTCTGCACTGCTCTTGCCTCTTTCTGCATCCCTCTTGCCTCTTTCAGCACCTCTGTTGCTTTTTTCTGCAGATCTCGTGCCTCTTTCTGCACCTCACTTGCCTCTTTCAGCCACTCTGTTGCATTTTTCTGCAGATCTCTTGTCTCTTTCTCCACCCCTCTTTTCTCTTTCTGCACCTCTCTTGCCTCTTTCTGCACCCCTGTCCCCTCTTTCTGCACCTTTTCTGCCTGTTTCTGCACCTCTCTTACCTCTTTCTGTACCTCTGTAGCCTCTTTCTGCACTTCTCTTGCTCTTTCTGCACCCTTCGCACCTTTCAGCACCTCTGTTACTTCTTTCTGCACTTCTCTTCCTTCTTTCTGCACCTGCCCTGCCTCTTTCTGTACCTCTCTTGCCTCTTTGTGCTCCCCTCCTACTTTTTTCTGCACCCCACTTGCCTCTTTTTGCACCTCTGTTGGTTCTTTCTGCACTGCTCTTGCGTCTTTCTGCAGCTCACTCGCCTCTTTCTGCACTTCTCTTGCTTCTTTCTACACCTCTGTTGTTTCTTTCAGCAATTCTCTTGCCTCTTTCTGCACTTCTCTTTCTTCTTTCTGCACCTCTCCTGCCTCTTTCTGTACCTCTCTTGCCTCCTTGTGCACCGCTCCTACCTCTTTCTGCACCCCTCTTGCCTCTTTTTCACCTCTGTTGGTTCCTTCTGCACTGCTCTTGCTTATTTCTGCCCCTCACTTGCCTCTTTCTGCACTTCTCTTGCTTCTTTCTACACCTCTGTTGCTTCTTTCAGCAATTCTCTTGCCTCTTTCTGCTGTTCTCTTGCTTGTTTCTGCACCTCTCTTACGTCTTTCTGCACCTCTGTTGCCTCTTTCTGCACTTCACTTGCTTCTTTCTGCACCTCTCTTGCCTCTTTCGGCACCTCTGTTGCTTCTTTCTGCACCCCTCTTGCCTCTTTCTGCACCCCTCTTCCCTTTTTGTGCGACTCTCTTGCCTCTTTCTACACCTCTCTTCCCTCTTTCTGCACCACTCTTGCCTCTTTCTGTACCTCTCTTGCTTCTTTTGGCACTTCTCTTGCCTCTTTCTGCACCCTTCGTGCCTCTTTCAGCACCTCTGTTGCTTGTTTCAGCACTTCTCTTCCTTCTTTCTGCACCCATCGTGGCTCCTTCTGCACTCCTCTTGCCTCTTTCTGCATCCCTCTTGCCTCTGTGAGCACCTCTTTTGCTTCTTTCTGCATCCCTCTTTTCTCTTTCTGCACCTCTCTTGCCTCTTTCTGCTTCCCTGTTCCCTCTTTCTGCACCTTTCCTGCCTGTTTCTGCACCTCTCTTGCCTCTTTCAGCACCTCTGTTACTTCTTTCTGCACTTCTCTGGCTTCTTTCTGCACCTCACTTGCCTCTTTCAGCACCTCTGTTGCTTTTTTCTGCAGATCTCTTGCCTCTTTCTCCACCCCTCTTTTTCCTTCTGCACCTCTCTTGCCTCTTTCTGCACCCCTGTTCCCTCTTTCTGCACTTTTTCTGCCTGTTTATGCACCTCTTTTACCTCTTTCTGTACCTCTGTTGCCTCTTTCTGCACTTCTCTTGCTCTTTCTCCACCCTTCGCTCCTTTCAGCACCTCTGTTACTTCTTTCTGCACTTCTCTTCCTTCTTTCTGCACCTGCCCTGCCTCTTTCTGTACCTCTCTTGCCTCTTTGTGCTCCCCTCCTACTTTTTCTGCACCCCACTTGCCTCTTTTTGCACCTCTGTTGGTTCGTTCTGCACTGCTCTTGCTTCTTTCTGCAGCTCACTTGCCTCTTTCTGCACTTCTCTTGCTTCTTTCTACACCTCTTTTGCTTCTTTCAGCAATTCTCTTGCATCTTTCTGTACTTCTCTTCCTTCTTTCTGCACCCCTCCTGCCTCTTTCTGTACCTCTCTTGCCTCTTTCTGCACCGCTCCTACCTCTTTCTGCACCCCTCTTGCCTCTTTTTGCACCTCAGTTGTTTCTTTCTGCACTGCTCTTGCTTATTTCTGCACCTCACTTGCCTCTTTCTGCACTTCCCTTGCTTCTTTCTACACCTCTGTTGCTTCTTTCAGCAATTCTCTTGCCTCTTTCTGCTATTCTCTTGCTTGTTTCTGCACCTCTCTTGCTTCTTTCTGCACCTCTGTTGCCTCTTTCTGCACTTCACTTGCTTTTTTCTGCACCTCTCTTGCCTCTTTCGGGACCTCTGTTGCTTTTTCTGCACCCCTCTTGCCTCTTTCTGCACCCCTCTTCCCTTTTTGTGCGACTCTCTTGCCTCTTTCTACACCTCTCTTCCCTCTTTCTGTACCACTCTTGCCTCTTTCTGTACCTCTGTTGCTTCTTTCTGCACTTCGCTTGCCTCTTTCTTTATCCTTCGCGCCTCTTTCAGCACCTCTGTTGCTTCTTTCTGCACTTCTCTTCCTTCTTTCTACACCCTCGTGCCTCCTTCTGCACCTCTGTTTCTTCTTTCTGCACTTCTCTTGGTTCTTTCTGCACTGCTCTTGCCTCTTTCTGCATCCCTCTTGCCTCTTTCAGCACCTCTGTTGCTTTTTCTGCAGATCTCTTGCCTCTTTCTGCACCTCACTTGCCTCTTCCAGCCACTCTGTTGCATTTTTCTGCAGATCTCGTGCCTCTTTCTGCACATCTCTTTTCTCTTTCTGCACCTCTCTTGCCTCTTTCTGCTTCCCTGTTACCTCTTTCTGCACATTTCCTGCCTGTTTCTGCACATCTCTTGCCTCTTTCAGCACCTCTGTTACTTCTTTCTGCACTTTTCTTCCTTCTTTCTGCACCTCTCTGGCTTCTTTCTGCACCTCACTTGCCTCTTTCAGCACCTCTGTTGCTTTTTTCTGCAGATCTCTTGTCTCTTTCTCCACCCCTCTTTTCTCATTCTGCACCTCTCTTGCCTCTTTCTGCACCCCTGTCCCCTCTTTCTGCACCTTTTCTGCCTCTTTATGCACCTCTCTCTCTGCTTCTTTCTGCACCTCACTTGCCTCTTTCAGCACCTCTGTTGCTTTTTCTGCAGACCTCTTGCCTCTTTCTGCACCTCCCTTTCCTCTTTCAGCACCTCTGTTGCTTTTTACTGCAGATCTCTTGCCTCCTTCTGCACCCCTCTTTTCTCTTTCTGCACCTCTCTTGCCTCTTTCTGTACCCCTGTTCCCTCTTTCTGCACCTTTCCTACCTGTTTCTGTACCCCTCTTGCCTCTTTCTGTACCTCTGTTGCCTCTTTCTGCACTTCTCTTGCTCTTTCTGCACCCTTCGTGCCTCTTTCAGCACCTCTGCTACTTCTTTCTGCACTTCTCTTCCTTCTTTCTGCACCCCTCCTGCCTCTTTCTGTACCTCTATTGCCTCTTTGTGCACCTCTCCTACCTCTTTCTGCACCCCTCTTGCCCCTTTTTGCACCTCTGTTGGTTCTTTCTTCACTGCTCTTGCTTCTTTCTGCACCTCACTTGCCTCTTTCTGCACTTCTCTTGCATCTTTCTACACCTCTGTTGCTTCTTTCAGCAATTCTCTTGCCTCTTTCTGCTATTCTCTTGCTTGTGCACCTCTCTTGCGCCTTTCTGCACCTCTGTTGCCTCTTTCTGCACTTCACTTGCTTCTTTCTGAACCTCTTTTGCCTCTTTCTGCACCTCTGTTGCTTCTTTCTGCACTTCTCTTTCCTCTTTCTGCACCTCTGACTTAGAGGTAGTATAATCCCTTGCCCTATTATGTACTAGGGCCTTACAGAGGAGGTCATGCCAATCACAGGGGTATCCCAACCCATAGTGTACCCTAGTGTATGAAGGTGTTTTCACTGTATTCTAAGTGTCTTTCAGCATAGCACTGGCTCCGGGCCTGGTTAGTCAGAGTCAGTTACCACCAGTACCAGTCAGCAAAAAATGGGGGCACAGGATGACTTTGCAACAAGGCCTCTTTCTGCACCTCTGTTGGTTCTTTCTGCATATCTCTTGCTTCTTTCTGCACTTCTCTTCCTCTTTCTGCACCCCTTTTGCCTCTTTCCAAGCCTCTGTTGCTTCTTTCTGCACTTCTCTTGCTTCTTTCTGCACTTCTCTTGCTTCTTTCTGCACCATCTTGCCTCTTTCTGCACCCCTCTTTCCTCTTTGTACAACTCTCTTGCCTCTTTCTACACCTCTCTTCCCTCTTTCTGTACCACTCTTGCCTCTTTCTGTACCTCTGTTGCTTCTTTCTGCACTTCGCTTGCCTCTTTCTGTATCCTTCGTGCCTCTTTCAGCACCTCTGTTGCTTCTTTCTGCACTTCTCTTCCTTCTTTCTACACCCCTCGTGCCTCCTTCTGCACCTCTGTTGCTTCTTTCTGCACTTCTCTTTGTTCTTTCTGCACTGCTCTTGCCTCTTTCTGCATCCCTCTTGCCTCTTTCAGCACCTCTGTTGCTTTTTTCTGCAGATCTCTTGCCTCTTTCTGCACCTCACTTGCCTCTTTCAGCCACTCTGTTGCATTTTTCTGCAGATCTCTTGTCTCTTTCTCCACCCCTCTTTCTCTTTCTGCACCTCTCTAGCCTCTTTCTGCACCCCTGTCCCCTCTTTCTGCACCTTTTCTGCCTGTTTCTGCACCTCTCTTACCTCTTTCTGTACCTCTGTAGCCTCTTTCTGCACTTCTCTTGCTCTTTCTGCACCCTTCGCACCTTTCAGCACCTCTGTTACTTCTTTCTGCACTTCTCTTCCTTCTTTCTGCACCTGCCCTGCCTCTTTCTGTACCTCTCTTGCCTCTTTGTGCTCCCCTCCTACTTTTTCTGCACCCCACTTGCCTCTTTTGCACCTCTGTTGGTTCTTTCTGCACTGCTCTTGCGTCTTTCTGCAGCTCACTCGCCTCTTTCTGCACTTCTCTTGCTTCTTTCTACACCTCTGTTGTTTCTTTCAGCAATTCTCTTGCCTCTTTCTGCACTTCTCTTTCTTCTTTCTGCACCTCTCCTGCCTCTTTCTGTACCTCTCTTGCCTCCTTGTGCACCGCTCCTACCTCTTTCTGCACCCCTCTTGCCTCTTTTTCACCTCTGTTGGTTCCTTCTGCACTGCTCTTGCTTATTTCTGCCCCTCACTTGCCTCTTTCTGCACTTCTCTTGCTTCTTTCTACACCTCTGTTGCTTCTTTCAGCAATTCTCTTGCCTCTTTCTGCTGTTCTCTTGCTTGTTTCTGCACCTCTCTTACGTCTTTCTGCACCTCTGTTGCCTCTTTCTGCACTTCACTTGCTTCTTTCTGCACCTCTCTTGCCTCTTTCGGCACCTCTGTTGCTTCTTTCTGCACCCCTCTTGCCTCTTTCTGCACCCCTCTTCCCTTTTGTGCGACTCTCTTGCCTCTTTCTACACCTCTCTTCCCTCTTTCTGCACCACTCTTGCCTCTTTCTGTACCTCTCTTGCTTCTTTCGGCACTTCTCTTGCCTCTTTCTGCACCCTTCGTGCCTCTTTCAGCACCTCTGTTGCTTGTTTCAGCACTTCTCTTCCTTCTTTCTGCACCCATCGTGGCTCCTTCTGCACTCCTCTTGCCTCTTTCTGCATCCCTCTTGCCTCTGTGAGCACCTCTTTTGCTTCTTTCTGCATCCCTCTTTTCTCTTTCTGCACCTCTCTTGCCTCTTTCTGCTTCCCTGTTCCCTCTTTCTGCACCTTTCCTGCCTGTTTCTGCACCTCTCTTGCCTCTTTCAGCACCCCTGTTACTTCTTTCTGCACTTCTCTGGCTTCTTTCTGCACCTCACTTGCCTCTTTCAGCACCTCTGTTGCTTTTTCTGCAGATCTCTTGCCTCTTTCTCCACCCCTCTTTTTTCCTTCTGCACCTCTCTTGCCTCTTTCTGCACCCCTGTTCCCTCTTTCTGCACTTTTTCTGCCTGTTTATGCACCTCTTTTACCTCTTTCTGTACCTCTGTTGCCTCTTTCTGCACTTCTCTTGCTCTTTCTCCACCCTTCGCGCCTTTCAGCACCTCTGTTACTTCTTTCTGCACTTCTCTTCTTTCTTTCTGCACCTGCCCTGCCTCTTTCTGTACCTCTGTTGCCTCTTTGTGCTCCCCTCCTACTTTTTTCTGCACCCCACTTGCCTCTTTTTGCACCTCTGTTGGTTCGTTCTGCACTGCTCTTGCTTCTTTCTGCAGCTCACTTGCCTCTTTCTGCACTTCTCTTGCTTCTTTCTACACCTCTTTTGCTTCTTTCAGCAATTCTCTTGCAACTTTCTGTACTTCTCTTCCTTCTTTCTGCACCCCTCCTGCCTCTTTCTGTACCTCTCTTGCCTCTTTCTGCACCGCTCCTACCTCTTTCTGCACCCCTCTTGCCTCTTTTGCACCTCTGTTGTTTATTTCTGCACTGCTCTTGCTTATTTCTGCACCTCACTTGCCTCTTTCTGCACTTCCCTTGCTTCTTTCTACACCTCTGTTGCTTCTTTCAGCAATTCTCTTGCCTCTTTCTGCTATTCTCTTGCTTGTTTCTGCACCTCTCTTGCTTCTTTCTGCACCTCTGTTGCCTCTTTCTGCACTTCACTTGCTTTTTCTGCACCTCTCTTGCCTCTTTCGGGACCTCTGTTGCTTTTTCTGCACCCCTCTTGCCTCTTTCTGCACCCTCTTCCCTTTTGTGCGACTCTCTTGCCTCTTTCTACACCTCTCTTCCCTCTTTCTGTACCACTCTTGCCTCTTTCTGTACCTCTGTTGCTTCTTTCTGCACTTCGCTTGCCTCTTTCTTTATCCTTCGCGCCTCTTTCAGCACCTCTGTTGCTTCTTTCTGCACTTCTCTTCCTTCTTTCTACACCCTCGTGCCTCCTTCTGCACCTCTGTTTCTTCTTTCTGCACTTCTCTTGGTTCTTTCTGCACTGCTCTTGCCTCTTTCTGCATCCCTCTTGCCTCTTTCAGCACCTCCGTTGCTTTTTTCTGCAGATCTCTTGCCTCTTTCTGCACCTCACTTGCCTCTTCCAGCCACTCTGTTGCATTTTTCTGCAGATCTCGTGCCTCTTTCTGCACATCTCTTTTCTCTTTCTGCACCTCTCTTGCCTCTTTCTGCTTCCCTGTTACCTCTTTCTGCACATTTCCTG
Organism: Calotriton arnoldi; assembly: GCA_963921515.1. Lineage (NCBI taxonomy): Eukaryota > Metazoa > Chordata > Amphibia > Caudata > Salamandridae > Calotriton > Calotriton arnoldi. Next base: position 9,112 of record CAWUFW010021264.1, read on the forward strand.
CCTGTTTCTGCACATCTCTTGCCTCTTTCAGCACCTCTGTTACTTCTTTCTGCACTTTTCTTCCTTCTTTCTGCACCTCTCTGGCTTCTTTCTGCACCTCACTTGCCTCTTTCAGCACCTCTGTTGCTTTTTCTGCAGATCTCTTGTCTCTTTCTCCACCCCTCTTTTCTCATTCTGCACCTCTCTTGCCTCTTTCTGCACCCCTGTCCCCTCTTTCTGCACCTTTTCTGCCTCTTTATGCACCTCTCTCTCTTGCTTCTTTCTGCACCTCACTTGCCTCTTTCAGCACCTCTGTTGCTTTTTTCTGCAGACCTCTTGCCTCTTTCTGCACCTCCCTTTCCTCTTTCAGCACCTCTGTTGCTTTTTACTGCAGATCTCTTGCCTCCTTCTGCACCCCTCTTTTCTCTTTCTGCACCTCTCTTGCCTCTTTCTGTACCCCTGTTCCCTCTTTCTGCACCTTTCCTACCTGTTTCTGTACCCCTCTTGCCTCTTTCTGTACCTCTGTTGCCTCTTTCTGCACTTCTCTTGCTCTTTCTGCACCCTTCGTGCCTCTTTCAGCACCTCTGCTACTTCTTTCTGCACTTCTCTTCCTTCTTTCTGCACCCCTCCTGCCTCTTTCTGTACCTCTATTGCCTCTTTGTGCACCTCTCCTACCTCTTTCTGCACCCCTCTTGCCCCTTTTTGCACCTCTGTTGGTTCTTTCTTCACTGCTCTTGCTTCTTTCTGCACCTCACTTGCCTCTTTCTGCACTTCTCTTGCATCTTTCTACACCTCTGTTGCTTCTTTCAGCAATTCTCTTGCCTCTTTCTGCTATTCTCTTGCTTGTGCACCTCTCTTGCGCCTTTCTGCACCTCTGTTGCCTCTTTCTGCACTTCACTTGCTTCTTTCTGAACCTCTTTTGCCTCTTTCTGCACCTCTGTTGCTTCTTTCTGCACTTCTCTTTCCTCTTTCTGCACCTCTGACTTAGAGGTAGTATAATCCCCTTGCCCTATTATGTACTAGGGCCTTACAGGGGAGGTCATGCCAATCACAGGGGTATCCCAACCCATAGTGTACCCTAGTGTATGAAGGTGTTTTTACTGTATTCTAAGTGTCTTTCAGCATAGCACTGGCTCCGGGCCTGGTTAGTCAGAGTCAGTTACCACCAGTACCAGTCAGCAAAAAATGGGGGCACAGGATGACTTTGCAACAAGGCCTCTTTCTGCACCTCTGTTGGTTCTTTCTGCATATCTCTTGCTTCTTTCTGCACCTTTCTTCATCTTTCTGAACTTCTGTCGCCTCTTTCTGCATTTCTCTTGCTTCTTTTTTTGCACTTCTCTTCCTCTTTCTGCACCCCTTTGCCTCTTTCCAAGCCTCTGTTGCTTCTTTCTGCACTTCTCTTGCTTCTTTCTGCACTTCTCTTGCTTCTTTCTGCACCATCTTGCCTCTTTCTGCACCCCTCTTTCCTCTTTGTACAACTCTCTTGCCTCTTTCTACACCTCTCTTCCCTCTTTCTGTACCACTCTTGCCTCTTTCTGTACCTCTGTTGCTTCTTTCTGCACTTCGCTTGCCTCTTTCTGTATCCTTCGTGCCTCTTTCAGCACCTCTGTTGCTTCTTTCTGCACTTCTCTTCCTTCTTTCTACACCCCTCGTGCCTCCTTCTGCACCTCTGTTGCTTCTTTCTGCACTTCTCTTGGTTCTTTCTGCACTGCTCTTGCCTCTTTCTGCATCCCTCTTGCCTCTTTCAGCACCTCTGTTGCTTTTTCTGCAGATCTCGTGCCTCTTTCTGCACCTCACTTGCCTCTTTCAGCCACTCTGTTGCATTTTTCTGCAGATCTCTTGTCTCTTTCTCCACCCCTCTTTTCTCTTTCTGCACCTCTCTTGCCTCTTTCTGCACCCCTGTCTCCTCTTTCTGCACCTTTTCTGCCTGTTTCTGCACCTCTCTTACCTCTTTCTGTACCTCTGTAGCCTCTTTCTGCACTTCTCTTGCTCTTTCTGCACCCTTTGCACCTTTCAGCACCTCTGTTACTTCTTTCTGCACTTCTCTTCCTTCTTTCTGCACCTGCCCTGCCTCTTTCTGTACCTCTCTTGCCTCTTTGTGCTCCCCTCCTACTTTTTTCTGCACCCCACTTGCCTCTTTTTGCACCTCTGTTGGTTCTTTCTGCACTGCTCTTGCGTCTTTCTGCAGCTCACTCACCTCTTTCTGCACTTCTCTTGCTTCTTTCTACACCTCTGTTGTTTCTTTCAGCAATTCCCTTGCCTCTTTCTGCACTTCTCTTTCTTCTTTCTGCACCTCTCCTGCCTCTTTCTGTACCTCTCTTGCCTCCTTGTGCACCGCTCCTACCTCTTTCTGCACCCCTCTTGCCTCTTTTTCACCTCTGTTGGTTCCTTCTGCACTGCTCTTGCTTATTTCTGCCCCTCACTTGCCTCTTTCTGCACTTCTCTTGCTTCTTTCTACACCTCTGTTGCTTCTTTCAGCAATTCTCTTGCCTCTTTCTGCTGTTCTCTTGCTTGTTTCTGCACCTCTCTTACGTCTTTCTGCACCTCTGTTGCCTCTTTCTGCACTTCACTTGCTTCTTTCTGTACCTCTCTTGCCTCTTTCGGCACCTCTGTTGCTTTTTCTGCACCCCTCTTGCCTCTTTCTGCACCCCTCTTCCCTTTTTGTGCGACTCTCTTGCCTCTTTCTACACCTCTCTTCCCTCTTTCTACACCTCTCTTCCCTCTTTCTGTACCACTCTTGCCTCTTTCTGTACCTCTGTTGCTTCTTTCTGCACTTCGCTTGCCTCTTTCTTTATCCTTCGCGCCTCTTTCAGCACCTCTGTTGCTTCTTTCTGCACTTCTCTTCCTTCTTTCTACACCCCTCGTGCCTCCTTCTGCACCTCTGTTTCTTCTTTCTGCACTTCTCTTGGTTCTTTCTGCACTGCTCTTGCCTCTTTCTGCATCCCTCTTGCCTCTTTCAGCACCTCTGTTGCTTTTTCTGCAGATCTCTTGCCTCTTTCTGCACCTCACTTGCCTCTTCCAGCCACTCTGTTGCATTTTTCTGCAGATCTCGTGCCTCTTTCTGCACATCTCTTTTCTCTTTCTGCACCTCTCTTGCCTCTTTCTGCTTCCCTGTTACCTCTTTCTGCACATTTCCTGCCTGTTTCTGCACATCTCTTGCCTCTTTCAGCACCTCTGTTACTTCTTTCTGCACTTTTCTTCCTTCTTTCTGCACCTCTCTGGCTTCTTTCTGCACCTCACTTGCCTCTTTCAGCACCTCTGTTGCTTTTTTCTGCAGATCTCTTGTCTCTTTCTCCACCCCTCTTTTCTCATTCTGCACCTCTCTTGCCTCTTTCTGCACCCCTGTCCCCTCTTTCTGCACCTTTTCTGCCTCTTTATGCACCTCTCTCTCTTGCTTCTTTCTGCACCTCACTTGCCTCTTTCAGCACCTCTGTTGCTTTTTTCTGCAGACCTCTTGCCTCTTTCTGCACCTCCCTTTCCTCTTTCAGCACCTCTGTTGCTTTTTACTGCAGATCTCTTGCCTCCTTCTGCACCCCTCTTTTCTCTTTCTGCACCTCTCTTGCCTCTTTCTGTACCCCTGTTCCCTCTTTCTGCACCTTTCCTACCTGTTTCTGTACCCCTCTTGCCTCTTTCTGTACCTCTGTTGCCTCTTTCTGCACTTCTCTTGCTCTTTCTGCACCCTTCGTGCCTCTTTCAGCACCTCTGCTACTTCTTTCTGCACTTCTCTTCCTTCTTTCTGCACCCCTCCTGCCTCTTTCTGTACCTCTATTGCCTCTTTGTGCACCTCTCCTACCTCTTTCTGCACCCCTCTTGCCCCTTTTGCACCTCTGTTGGTTCTTTCTTCACTGCTCTTGCTTCTTTCTGCACCTCACTTGCCTCTTTCTGCACTTCTCTTGCATCTTTCTACACCTCTGTTGCTTCTTTCAGCAATTCTCTTGCCTCTTTCTGCTATTCTCTTGCTTGTGCACCTCTCTTGCGCCTTTCTGCACCTCTGTTGCCTCTTTCTGCACTTCACTTGCTTCTTTCTGAACCTCTTTTGCCTCTTTCTGCACCTCTGTTGCTTCTTTCTGCACTTCTCTTTCCTCTTTCTGCACCTCTGACTTAGAGGTAGTATAATCCCTTGCCCTATTATGTACTAGGGCCTTACAGGGAGGTCATGCCAATCACAGGGGTATCCCAACCCATAGTGTACCCTAGTGTATGAAGGTGTTTTCACTGTATTCTAAGTGTCTTTCAGCATAGCACTGGCTCCGGGCCTGGTTAGTCAGAGTCAGTTACCACCAGTACCAGTCAGCAAAAAATGGGGGCACAGGATGACTTTGCAACAAGGCCTCTTTCTGCACCTCTGTTGGTTCTTTCTGCATATCTCTTGCTTCTTTCTGCACTTCTCTTCCTCTTTCTGCACCCCTTTTGCCTCTTTCCAAGCCTCTGTTGCTTCTTTCTGCACTTCTCTTGCTTCTTTCTGCACTTCTCTTGCTTCTTTCTGCACCATCTTGCCTCTTTCTGCACCCCTCTTTCCTCTTTGTACAACTCTCTTGCCTCTTTCTACACCTCTCTTCCCTCTTTCTGTACCACTCTTGCCTCTTTCTGTACCTCTGTTGCTTCTTTCTGCACTTCGCTTGCCTCTTTCTGTATCCTTCGTGCCTCTTTCAGCACCTCTGTTGCTTCTTTCTGCACTTCTCTTCCTTCTTTCTACACCCTCGTGCCTCCTTCTGCACCTCTGTTGCTTCTTTCTGCACTTCTCTTTGTTCTTTCTGCACTGCTCTTGCCTCTTTCTGCATCCCTCTTGCCTCTTTCAGCACCTCTGTTGCTTTTTTCTGCAGATCTCTTGCCTCTTTCTGCACCTCACTTGCCTCTTTCAGCCACTCTGTTGCATTTTTCTGCAGATCTCTTGTCTCTTTCTCCACCCCTCTTTTCTCTTTCTGCACCTCTCTAGCCTCTTTCTGCACCCCTGTCCCCTCTTTCTGCACCTTTTCTGCCTGTTTCTGCACCTCTCTTACCTCTTTCTGTACCTCTGTAGCCTCTTTCTGCACTTCTCTTGCTCTTTCTGCACCCTTCGCACCTTTCAGCACCTCTGTTACTTCTTTCTGCACTTCTCTTCCTTCTTTCTGCACCTGCCCTGCCTCTTTCTGTACCTCTCTTGCCTCTTTGTGCTCCCCTCCTACTTTTTTCTGCACCCCACTTGCCTCTTTTTGCACCTCTGTTGGTTCTTTCTGCACTGCTCTTGCGTCTTTCTGCAGCTCACTCGCCTCTTTCTGCACTTCTCTTGCTTCTTTCTACACCTCTGTTGTTTCTTTCAGCAATTCTCTTGCCTCTTTCTGCACTTCTCTTTCTTCTTTCTGCACCTCTCCTGCCTCTTTCTGTACCTCTCTTGCCTCCTTGTGCACCGCTCCTACCTCTTTCTGCACCCCTCTTGCCTCTTTTTCACCTCTGTTGGTTCCTTCTGCACTGCTCTTGCTTATTTCTGCCCCTCACTTGCCTCTTTCTGCACTTCTCTTGCTTCTTTCTACACCTCTGTTGCTTCTTTCAGCAATTCTCTTGCCTCTTTCTGCTGTTCTCTTGCTTGTTTCTGCACCTCTCTTACGTCTTTCTGCACCTCTGTTGCCTCTTTCTGCACTTCACTTGCTTCTTTCTGCACCTCTCTTGCCTCTTTCGGCACCTCTGTTGCTTCTTTCTGCACCCCTCTTGCCTCTTTCTGCACCCCTCTTCCCTTTTTGTGCGACTCTCTTGCCTCTTTCTACACCTCTCTTCCCTCTTTCTGCACCACTCTTGCCTCTTTCTGTACCTCTCTTGCTTCTTTCGGCACTTCTCTTGCCTCTTTCTGCACCCTTCGTGCCTCTTTCAGCACCTCTGTTGCTTGTTTCAGCACTTCTCTTCCTTCTTTCTGCACCCATCGTGGCTCCTTCTGCACTCCTCTTGCCTCTTTCTGCATCCCTCTTGCCTCTGTGAGCACCTCTTTTGCTTCTTTCTGCATCCCTCTTTTCTCTTTCTGCACCTCTCTTGCCTCTTTCTGCTTCCCTGTTCCCTCTTTCTGCACCTTTCCTGCCTGTTTCTGCACCTCTCTTGCCTCTTTCAGCACCCCTGTTACTTCTTTCTGCACTTCTCTGGCTTCTTTCTGCACCTCACTTGCCTCTTTCAGCACCTCTGTTGCTTTTTCTGCAGATCTCTTGCCTCTTTCTCCACCCCTCTTTTTTCCTTCTGCACCTCTCTTGCCTCTTTCTGCACCCCTGTTCCCTCTTTCTGCACTTTTTCTGCCTGTTTATGCACCTCTTTTACCTCTTTCTGTACCTCTGTTGCCTCTTTCTGCACTTCTCTTGCTCTTTCTCCACCCTTCGCGCCTTTCAGCACCTCTGTTACTTCTTTCTGCACTTCTCTTCCTTCTTTCTGCACCTGCCCTGCCTCTTTCTGTACCTCTCTTGCCTCTTTGTGCTCCCCTCCTACTTTTTCTGCACCCCACTTGCCTCTTTTTGCACCTCTGTTGGTTCGTTCTGCACTGCTCTTGCTTCTTTCTGCAGCTCACTTGCCTCTTTCTGCACTTCTCTTGCTTCTTTCTACACCTCTTTTGCTTCTTTCAGCAATTCTCTTGCATCTTTCTGTACTTCTCTTCCTTCTTTCTGCACCCCTCCTGCCTCTTTCTGTACCTCTCTTGCCTCTTTCTGCACCGCTCCTACCTCTTTCTGCACCCCTCTTGCCTCTTTTTGCACCTCTGTTGTTTATTTCTGCACTGCTCTTGCTTATTTCTGCACCTCACTTGCCTCTTTCTGCACTTCCCTTGCTTCTTTCTACACCTCTGTTGCTTCTTTCAGCAATTCTCTTGCCTCTTTCTGCTATTTTCTTGCTTGTTTCTGCACCTCTCTTGCTTCTTTCTGCACCTCTGTTGCCTCTTTCTGCACTTCACTTGCTTTTTCTGCACCTCTCTTGCCTCTTTCGGGACCTCTGTTGCTTTTTCTGCACCCCTCTTGCCTCTTTCTGCACCCCTCTTCCCTTTTGTGCGACTCTCTTGCCTCTTTCTACACCTCTCTTCCCTCTTTCTGTACCACTCTTGCCTCTTTCTGTACCTCTGTTGCTTCTTTCTGCACTTCGCTTGCCTCTTTCTTTATCCTTCGCGCCTCTTTCAGCACCTCTGTTGCTTCTTTCTGCACTTCTCTTCCTTCTTTCTACACCCCTCGTGCCTCCTTCTGCACCTCTGTTTCTTCTTTCTGCACTTCTCTTGGTTCTTTCTGCACTGCTCTTGCCTCTTTCTGCATCCCTCTTGCCTCTTTCAGCACCTCCGTTGCTTTTTCTGCAGATCTCTTGCCTCTTTCTGCACCTCACTTGCCTCTTCCAGCCACTCTGTTGCATTTTTCTGCAGATCTCGTGCCTCTTTCTGCACATCTCTTTTCTCTTTCTGCACCTCTCTTGCCTCTTTCTGCTTCCCTGTTACCTCTTTCTGCACATTTCCTGCCTGTTTCTGCACATCTCTTGCCTCTTTCAGCACCTCTGTTACTTCTTTCTGCACTTTTCTTCCTTCTTTCTGCACCTCTCTGGCTTCTTTCTGCACCTCACTTGCCTCTTTCAGCACCTCTGTTGCTTTTTTCTGCAGATCTCTTGTCTCTTTCTCCACCCCTCTTTTCTCATTCTGCACCTCTCTTGCCTCTTTCTGCACCCGTCCCCTCTTTCTGCACCTTTTCTGCCTCTTTATGCACCTCTCTCTCTTGCTTCTTTCTGCACCTCACTTGCCTCTTTCAGCACCTCTGTTGCTTTTTTCTGCAGACCTCTTGCCTCTTTCTGCACCTCCCTTTCCTCTTTCAGCACCTCTGTTGCTTTTTACTGCAGATCTCTTGCCTCCTTCTGCACCCCTCTTTTCTCTTTCTGCACCTCTCTTGCCTCTTTCTGTACCCCTGTTCCCTCTTTCTGCACCTTTCCTACCTGTTTCTGTACCCCTCTTGCCTCTTTCTGTACCTCTGTTGCCTCTTTCTGCACTTCTCTTGCTCTTTCTGCACCCTTCGTGCCTCTTTCAGCACCTCTGCTACTTCTTTCTGCACTTCTCTTCCTTCTTTCTGCACCCCTCCTGCCTCTTTCTGTACCTCTATTGCCTCTTTGTGCACCTCTCCTACCTCTTTCTGCACCCCTCTTGCCCCTTTTTGCACCTCTGTTGGTTCTTTCTTCACTGCTCTTGCTTCTTTCTGCACCTCACTTGCCTCTTTCTGCACTTCTCTTGCATCTTTCTACACCTCTGTTGCTTCTTTCAGCAATTCTCTTGCCTCTTTCTGCTATTCTCTTGCTTGTGCACCTCTCTTGCGCCTTTCTGCACCTCTGTTGCCTCTTTCTGCACTTCACTTGCTTCTTTCTGCACCTCTCTTGCCTCTTTCGGCACCTCTGTTGCTTCTTTCTGCACCCCTCTTGCCTCTTTCTGCACCCCTCTTCCCTTTTGTGCGACTCTCTTGCCTCTTTCTACACCTCTCTTCCCTCTTTCTGCACCACTCTTGCCTCTTTCTGTACCTCTCTTGCTTCTTTCGGCACTTCTCTTGCCTCTTTCTGCACCCTTCGTGCCTCTTTCAGCACCTCTGTTGCTTGTTTCAGCACTTCTCTTCCTTCTTTCTGCACCCATCGTGGCTCCTTCTGCACTCCTCTTGCCTCTTTCTGCATCCCTCTTGCCTCTGTGAGCACCTCTTTGCTTCTTTCTGCATCCCTCTTTTCTCTTTCTGCACCTCTCTTGCCTCTTTCTGCTTCCCTGTTCCCTCTTTCTGCACCTTTCCTGCCTGTTTCTGCACCTCTCTTGCCTCTTTCAGCACCTCTGTTACTTCTTTCTGCACTTCTCTGGCTTCTTTCTGCACCTCACTTGCCTCTTTCAGCACCTCTGTTGCTTTTTTCTGCAGATTTCTTGCCTCTTTCTCCACCCCTCTTTTTTCCTTCTGCACCTCTCTTGCCTCTTTCTGTACCCCTGTTCCCTCTTTCTGCACTTTTTCTGCCTGTTTATGCACCTCTTTTACCTCTTTCTGTACCTCTGTTGCCTCTTTCTGCACTTCTCTTGCTCTTTCTCCACCCTTCGCGCCTTTCAGCACCTCTGTTACTTCTTTCTGCACTTCTCTTCCTTCTTTCTGCACCTGCCCTGCCTCTTTCTGTACCTCTCTTGCCTCTTTGTGCTCCCCTCCTACTTTTTCTGCACCCCACTTGCCTCTTTTTGCACCTCTGTTGGTTCGTTCTGCACTGCTCTTGCTTCTTTCTGCAGCTCACTTGCCTCTTTCTGCACTTCTCTTGCTTCTTTCTACACCTCTTTTGCTTCTTTCAGCAATTCTCTTGCCTCTTTCTGTACTTCTCTTCCTTCTTTCTGCACCCCTCCTGCCTCTTTCTGTACCTCTCTTGCCTCTTTCTGCACCGCTCCTACCTCTTTCTGCACCCCTCTTGCCTCTTTTTGCACCTCTGTTGTTTCTTTCTGCACTGCTCTTGCTTATTTCTGCACCTCACTTGCCTCTTTCTGCACTTCCCTTGCTTCTTTCTACACCTCTGTTGCTTCTTTCAGCAATTCTCTTGCCTCTTTCTGCTATTTTCTTGCTTGTTTCTGCACCTCTCTTGCTTCTTTCTGCACCTCTGTTGCCTCTTTCTGCACTTCACTTGCTTTTTCTGCACCTCTCTTGCCTCTTTCGGGACCTCTGTTGCTTTTTCTGCACCCTCTTGCCTCTTTCTGCACCCCTCTTCCCTTTTTGTGCGACTCTCTTGCCTCTTTCTACACCTCTCTTCCCTCTTTCTGTACCACTCTTGCCTCTTTCTGTACCTCTGTTGCTTCTTTCTGCACTTCGCTTGCCTCTTTCTTTATCCTTCGCGCCTCTTTCAGCACCTCTGTTGCTTCTTTCTGCACTTCTCTTCCTTCTTTCTACACCCCTCGTGCCTCCTTCTGCACCTCTGTTTCTTCTTTCTGCACTTCTCTTGGTTCTTTCTGCACTGCTCTTGCCTCTTTCTGCATCCCTCTTGCCTCTTTCAGCACCTCTGTTGCTTTTTTCTGCAGATCTCGTGCCTCTTTCTGCACCTCACTTGCCTCTTCCAGCCACTCTGTTGCATTTTTCTGCAGATCTCGTGCCTCTTTCTGCACATCTCTTTTCTCTTTCTGCACCTCTCTTGCCTCTTTCTGCTTCCCTGTTACCTCTTTCTGCACATTTCCTGCCTGTTTCTGCACATCTCTTGCCTCTTTCAGCACCTCTGTTACTTCTTTCTGCACTTTTCTTCCTTCTTTCTGCACCTCTCTGGCTTCTTTCTGCACCTCACTTGCCTCTTTCAGCACCTCTGTTGCTTTTTTCTGCAGATCTCTTGTCTCTTTCTCCACCCCTCTTTTCTCATTCTGCACCTCTCTTGCCTCTTTCTGCACCCCTGTCCCCTCTTTCTGCACCTTTTCTGCCGGTTTCTGCACCTCTCTTACCTCTTTCTGTACCTCTGTTGCCTCTTTCTGCACTTCTCTTGCTCTTTCTGCACCCTTCGCGCCTTTCAGCACCTCTGTTACTTCTTTCTGCACTTCTCTTCCTTCTTTCTGCACCTGCCCTGCCTCTTTCTGTACCTCTCTTGCCTCTTTGTGCTCCCCTCCTACTTTTTCTGCACCCCACTTGCCTCTTTTACACCTCTGTTGGTTCTTTCTGCACTGCTCTTGCGTCTTTCTGCAGCTCACTCGCCTCTTTCTGCACTTCTCTTGCTTCTTTCTACACCTCTGTTGCTTCTTTCAGCAATTCTCTTGCCTCTTTCTGCACTTCTCTTTCTTCTTTCTGCACCCCTCCTGCCTCTTTCTGTACCTCTCTTGCCTCTTTGTGCACCGCTCCTACCTCTTTCTGCACCCCTCTTGCCTCTTTTTACACCTCTGTTGGTTCCTTCTGCACTGCTCTTGCTTATTTCTGCACCTCACTTGCCTCTTTCTGCACTTCTCTTGCTTCTTTCTGCACCTCTGTTGCTTCTTTCAGCAATTCTCTTGCCTCTTTCTGCTGTTCTCTTGCTTGTTTCTGCACCTCTCTTACATCTTTCTGCACCTCTCTTATATCTTTCTGCACCTCTGTTGCCTCTTTCTGCACTTCACTTGCTTTTTTCTGCACCTCTCTTGCCTCTTTCGGCACCTCTGTTGCTTCTTTCTGCACCCCTCTTGCCTCTTTCTGCACCCCTCTTCCCTTTTTGTGCGACTCTCTTGCCTCTTTCTACACCTCTCTTCCCTCTTTCTGCACCACTCTTGCCTCTTTCTGTACCTCTCTTGCTTCTTTCGGCACTTCTCTTGCCTCTTTCTGCACCCTTCGTGCCTCTTTCAGCACCTCTGTTGCTTGTTTCAGCACTTCTCTTCCTTCTTTCTGCACCCATCGTGGCTCCTTCTGCACTCCTCTTGCCTCTTTCTGCATCCCGCTTGCCTCTGTGAGCACCTCTTTTGCATCTTTCTGCACCCCTCTTTTCTCTTTCTGCATCTCTCTTGCCTCTTTCTGCTTCCCTGTTCCCTCTTTCTGCACCTTTCCTGCCTGTTTCTGCACCTCTCTTGCCTCTTTCAGCACCTCTGTTACTTCTTTCTGCACTTCTCTGGCTTCTTTCTGCACCTCACTTGCCTCTTTCAGCACCTCTGTTGCTTTTTTCTGCAGATCTCTTGCCTCTTTCTCCACCCCTCTTTTTTCTTTCTGCACCTCTCTTGCCTCTTTCTGCACCCCTGTTCCCTCTTTCTGCACTTTTTCTGCCTGTTTATGCACCTCTCTTACCTCTTTCTGTACCTCTGTTGCCTCTTTCTGCACTTCTCTTGCTCTTTCTCCACCCTTCGCGCCTTTCAGCACCTCTGTTACTTCTTTCTGCACTTCTCTTCCTTCTTTCTGCACCTGCCCTGCCTCTTTCTGTACCTCTCTTGCCTCTTTGTGCTCCCTCCTACTTTTTTCTACACCCCACTTGCCTCTTTTTGCACCTCTGTTGGTTCTTTCTGCACTGCTCTTGCTTCTTTCTGCAGCTCACTTGCCTCTTTCTGCACTTCTCTTGCTTCTTTCTACACCTCTTTTGCTTCTTTCAGCAATTCTCTTGCCTCTTTCTGTACTTCTCTTCCTTCTTTCTGCACCCCTCCTGCCTCTTTCTGTACCTCTCTTGCCTCTTTCTGCACCCCTCTTGCCTCTTTTTGCACCTCTGTTGGTTCTTTCTGCTCTGTTCTTGCTTATTTCTGCACCTCACTTGCCTCTTTCTGCACTTCCCTTGCTTCTTTCTACACCTCTGTTGCTTCTTTCAGCAATTCTCTTGCCTCTTTCTGCTGTTCTCTTGCTTGTTTCTGCACCTCTCTTACGTCTTTCTGCACCTCTGTTGCCTCTTTCTGCACTTCACTTGCTTCTTTCTGCCCCTCTCTTGCCTCTTTCGGCACCTCTGTTGCTTCTTTCTGCACCCCTCTTGCCTCTTTCTGCACCCCTCTTCCCTTTTTGTGCGACTCTCTTGCCTCTTTCTACACCTCTCTTCCCTCTTTCTGTACCACTCTTGCCTCTTTCTATACCTCTGTTGCTTCTTTCTGCACTTCTCTTGCCTCTTTCTGTACCCTTCGTGCCTCTTTCAGCACCTCTGTTGCTTGTTTCGGCACTTCTCTTCCTTCGTTCTGTACCTCTCGTGGCTCCTTCTGCACTGTTTTGCCTCTTTCTGCATCTCTCTTCCCTTTGTGAGCACCTCTTTTGCTTCTTTCTGTACTTCTCTCTCCTCTTTCTGCACCCCTCTTGCCTCTTTCTGCACCTCTGTTGCTTCTTTCTGCACTTCTATTTCCTCTTTATGCACCTCTCTTGCTTCTTTCTGCACCTCACTTGCCTCTTTCAGCACCTCTGTTGCTTTTTTCTGCAGATCTCTTGCCTCTTTCTGCACCTCACTTTCCTCTTTCAGCACCTCTGTTTCTTTTTACTGCAGATCTCTTGCCTCCTTCTGCACCCCTCTTTTCTCTTTCTGCACCTCTCTTGCCTCTTTCTGCACCCCTGTTCCCTCTTTCTGCACCTTTCCTGCCTGTTTCTGCACCTCTCTTGCCTCTTTCTGTACCTCTGTTGCCTCCTTCTGCACTTCTCTTGCTCTTTCTGCACCCTTCGCGCCTCTTTCAGCACCTCTGTTACTTCTTTCTGCACCCCTCCTGCCTCTTTCTGTACCTCTCTTGCTTCTTTCTGTACCCCTCTTGCCTCTTTCTGCACCCCTCTTCCCTCTTTGTGCGACTCTCTTGCCTCTTTCTACACCTCTTTTCCCTCTTTCTGCACCACTCTTTCCTCTTTCTGTACCTCTGTTGCTTCTTTCTGCACTTCTCTTGCCACTTTCTGCACCCTTCGTGCCTCTTTCAGCACCTCTGTTGCTTGTTTCTGCATTTCTCTTCCTTCTTTCTGCACCCCTCGTGCCTCCTTCTGCACCTCTGTTGCTTCTTTCTGCATTCCTCTTGCCTCTGTGAGCACTTCTTTGGTTCTGTCTGTACTTCTCTCTCCTCTTTCTGCACCCCTCTTGCCTCTTTCTGCACCTCTGTTGCTTCTTTTTGCACTTCTATTGCCTCTTTATGCACCTCTCTCTCTAGCTTCTTTTTGCACCTCACTTGCCTCTTTCAGCACCTCCGTTGCTTTTTCTGCAGATCTCTTACCTCTTTCTGTACCTCACTTTCCTCTTTCAGCACCTCTGTTGCTTTTTACTGCAGATCTCTTGCCTCCTTCTGCACCCCTCTTTTCTCTTTCTGCACCTCTCTTGCCTCTTTCTGTACCCCTGTTCCCTCTTTCTGAACCTTTCCTGCCTGTTTCTGCACCTCTCTTGCCTCTTTCTGTACCTCTGTTGCCTCTTTCTGCACTTCTCTTGCTCTTTCTGCACCCTTCGCGCCTCTTTCAGCACCTCTGCTACTTCTTTCTGCACTTCTCTTCCTTCTTTCTGCACCCCTCCTGCCTCTTTCTGTACCTCTCTTGCTTCTTTCTGCACGCCTCTTGCCTCTTTCTGCACCCCTCTTCCCTCTTTGTGCGACTCTCTTGCCTCTTTCTACACCTCTTTTCCCTCTTTCTGCACCACTCTTGCCTCTTTCTGTACCTCAGTTGCTTCTTTCTGCACTTCTCTTGCCACTTTCTGCACCCTTAGTGCCTCTTTCAGCACCTCTGTTGCTTGCTTCTGCACTTCTATTCCTTCTTTCTGCACCCCTCATGCCTCCTTCTGCACCTCTCTTTCCTCTTTCTGCACCTTTCCTGCCTGTTTCTGCACCTCTCTTGCCTCTTGCTGTACCTCTGTTGCCTCTTTCTGCACTTCTCTTGCTCTTTCTGCACCCTTCGCGCCTCTTTCAGCACCTCTGTTACTTCTTTCTGCACTTCTCTTCCTTCTTTCTGCCCCCTCCTGCCTCTTTCTGTACCTCTCTTGCCTCTTTGTGCACCTCTCCTACCTCTTTCTGTATCCCTCTTGCCTCTTTTTGCACCTCACTTGCCTCTTTCTGCACTTCTCTTGCTTCTTTCTACACCTCTGTTGCTTCTTTCAGCAATTCTCTTGCCTCTCTCTGCTATTCTCTTGCTTGTTTCTGCACCTCTTTGGCACCTTTCTGCACCTCTGTTGCCTCTTTTTGTACTTCACTTGCTTCTTTCTGCACCTCTTTTGCCCATTTCGGCACCTCTGTTGCTTCTTTCTGCACTTCTCTTTCCTCTTTCTGCACCTCTGACTTAGAGGTAGTATAATCCCCCTGCCCTATTTTGTACTAGGGCCTTACAGGGGAGGTCATGCCAATCACAGGGGTATCCCAAACCATAGTGTACCCTAGTGTATATAGGTGTTTTCACTGTATTCTAAGTGTCTTTCAGCATAGCACTGGCTCCGGGCCTGGTTAGTCAGAGTCAGTTACCACCAGTACCAGTCAGCAAAAAGTTGGGGGCACAGGATGACTTTGCAACAAGGCCTCCTTCTGCACCTCTGTTCGTTCTTTCTGCCTATCTCTTGCTTCTTTCTGCACCTTTCTTCGTCTTTCTAAACTTCTGTCGCCTCTTTCTGCATTACTCTTGCTTCTTTCTGTGCTTTTCTTCCTCTTTCTGCACGTCCTACCTCTGTAGGAATAGTTAGAAATTAGCATTAAAAAAACCTTCGAAATTCACTGAAAAAACCATAGGTTTCAGGGACATTATAGTTAGAAATTAGCATTTAAAAAACCTTTGAAATTCACTGAAAAAACCATAGGTTTCAGGGACATTATAGTTAGAAATTAGCATTTAAAAAACCTTAGAAATGCACTGAAAAAACCACAGGTTTCAGGGACGGTATAGTTAGTTGGACATTTCACTCGTACAAAACCAGAGAAATTCGGCCGTTCTAGTTAGTTGAGCTAACTATAACTCGCGCCCCCGCAATGCACTGCTGATGACGTCACATATTACATCATTCATGACATGGTCAGTGACATCACTGATGACATCACTGATGACATCTCAAATTATTCTCTCGCATCTGCCCATTTGCATGCACGCCCGCCCGTGAGCAAGGAGCAGGAGCTCCAAAACGCGTAGGGCAAAGGGGCGAAGGAAACTTTCAGCAATGTTGCCGGTTAGCCTAATTAAAGGATTCTGCTTTAATGTTTGGATTCGCCTGTTATTGAGTGCGTCTTTGACAGTGGGCAAACTTTTTGATGAAATATTCCGGTCTGTCCAGGTCGGGAAGACTGCACCGCCACGGGAATGTGTGTGGACTGCTGATTTCAGATTGACTGAAATCGGGCTAGCAGAACAACAGGTTTGGCATTTAATACGAACTGGCTAAAAAACTGGAGGCTCAATGTAGGTCTTGGAAATTGCATAAATGTAATGTTTTTGAGGCAGAACCCATCGAAGGGTAATATTTCAGTGACAGGACTACAAGTCCCAAGAAGCTATTGACAAGAGAAGCCCACCAGAGGGTGATAAAGCAGCTAATTACGAGACTTGGATTCTCTCGCATCTGCCCATTTGCATGCACGCCCGCCCGTGAGCAAGGAGCAGGAGCTCCGAAATGCGTAGGGCAAAGGGGCGAAGGAAACTTTCAGCAATGTTGCCGGTTAGCCAAATTAAAGGATTCTGCTGTAATGGCTGGATTTGCCTGTTATTGAGTGCGTCTTCGACAGAGGGCAAACTTTTTGATGAAATATTCCAGCCTGTCCAGGTCGGGAAGACTGCACCGCCACGGGAATGTGTGTGGACTGCTGATTTCAGATTGACTGAAATCGCGCTAGCAGAACAACAGGTTTGGCATTTAATACGAACTGGCTACAAAACTGGAGGCTCAATGTAGGTCTTGGAAATTGCATAAATGTAATGTTTTTGAGGCAGAACCCATCGAAGGGTAATATTTCAGTGACAGGACTACAAGTCCCAAGAAGCTATTGACAAGAGAAGCCCACCAGAGGGCGATAAAGCAGCTAATTACAGGGTATCATGGGACATGTATTCCCTCTTGGAGCCTAATAGTTTCCCCTTCGTAGGTTTCTGCCATCGATTCCTTTGTGTAGCTTAGTAAAGTTAATCTACACAAAGGAATCGATGGCAGAAACCTACGAAGGGGAAGCTATTAGGCTCCAAGAGGGAATACATGTCCCATGATACCCTGTAATGGAGGATACTTCAAACCACGCCCACTTGGGGCAAGGAACTAATCAAAATACGCAAATTGAGGTGGAAATAAAAGAGAGCCTTTATCTGCTGATCAAATTAGCAAGCCTATGAAGAAGATGGAAACATCGAAACGCGTCAGGCAATCTTACAATTTTTCACGATGTGAAGGAGTTTGAAATGGAAATCCAAATGGATGGCTCTCCGCCGAGTGCACTGCCAATGCTTTCGGGCGATTGTTGTTATACAATATATATATTTTTTTTTTGGGGGGGGGGGACCTACTTTCCATAGGAAAAGCATTTTTTGACTTGCCTATGACTTTGGCTTCATTTGGCCAATCTTCATGAAATTTTCCCAAAAAAGTGTCAAGGTAGGTTCTGGTTGTGATGGGAAGTTTGGGGGTGATCCGTACAGTGGGGCCAGAAAATTTGGGACGCGAAATAAGGGTTCCATTTTTATGTTAATTCTCATAGGAACCTTTAGCCACAGCTACAGCCTGAACCGCTGAATGGACTTACACCAAATTTGACAGGGAGGTAGATGTTGGTTCAAGGAAGTGACATTTGCTTAGTTGGTGTAAATCCGTTCAGTAGATGTTGAGAAATTTAAGTTTAAAATTATAGTAATATCTCTGGTCACGAAGTCTTCGCGAACAAAGACGGGCTCATGCAGGGATACCCTGACACCCAAGACCATGTCCCCCTGGGACCCCACCACGGCATAAAAGCATTTTAAAAAATAACTGTAGCAAATTTGTGATATTTGCAAATTTGCATCAAAAATATTTTTAAAAAGCAAGCGCAGGCTTAGGGGCATATAATAGATATAGGAGGGGGGCACACAGGGCCCCCTCCTAGGGCTTATTAAAGTCCAGGGGACTGCCATCTCCCCAGGGCTAATATCATTATTAATGCAGGCAGACCTACTGGACCCGCCTGCAGCCCGGGGGACCACCACCTCCCTGGGGCTATTGTGTCTTATATGGCAGGTCCCGTGGACCCGCCTTGCCCGGGGGACAGCCACCTCCCCGGAGCTAATTGAAACAATATGGGGGGCCTCATGGGCCCTCCTGCCCCGGGGACCGCCACCTGCCTGGTGGCACATGCATATAAAAAAAAAAACAAGGGAGGCTCTACGCCCTCTCCTGAAGCCCCGGGGATGGTCACCAAATAGATAATGATGCGTGGGGGGCACTGGCTCCCTCATGCAGCCTCGGGGACCGCCACCTCCCAGGGGCACCAATACACTAATGAAGGGGGTCCGTAGTGGACCCCAGGGCCCGGGGACCACAACCTCCCCGGGGCTATCCATATACAAGATGGGAGAGGGGTCGAGTGCATGTTAGCAGCCCTCTGGGTGTAAAAAGCAATGCCAGCTCCCGCAGGAGGTGGGAGCCGGCCAGGACCACCAGGGCCTTCAAGCTACCCCCGCGGTCCCCAACGAGATGGCCATGCCCCGGGGGATGGGGTCCCTGGGGATGAAAATGGCCCGGGAGGCGGGCCACTCGGCCCCCTCCCTAATAAGATTTTTTTTTTAATTGGCCAGGCCCCAGGGGATGGGGTCCCCGGGGCCGAAATCAGCCTGCGGAGGGGGGCTTGCGGCCCCTTTCCTTTTAAAAAGAAAATAATAATAATATAAAAAAGGGCAGGCACCAAGGGGATGGGGTGCCTGGGGTCAAAGATGCCTCCGGAGGGGGGCCTTGCGGCCCCCTTCCTTTCTTTTAAAAAAAAATATATAAAAAGGGGCAGGCCCCAGGGGGATGGGTGCCCGGGGCAGAAAATGCCCCAGGGAAAGGGGGCCATGAGGCCCTCCTTCCTTTAATTAATAAAAAAAATGAAAGGCCGGGGCCCAAAATGGTTTAGGGAACAGGGTCCAAGCAGCCCCCTTCCTAAAAAATAGCAAAAAAAGCTAACAAATCAGCGAGGCCCTGCCCCCTTTCTCCACTACTCTGCAAACGTGCCTCCTGGCATGCTCCTGGTTGGGGGATGAAGTCCCCTTGGTTGCTGAGGGTCCTTAGGGGCCAAGAAGATCTTCTGTTACCTCCAGTTAGCCCCACACAGTGGGATTGCTGAGAGGTGGTCAGAGGCTATGCCCCCTTTCTCCACCACTCTGCAAACTTGCCTCTTGGCGCACTGCTGGTGGGGGATGAGGTCCCCTTGCCTCCAGAGGGCCTCAGGACTAAAGTGGACTTCATCCCCCAACTAGTTGTGCGCCAGGAGGTGCATTTGCAGAGTGGTGGAGAAAGGGGGTGTGGCCACCGAAAACCTCTCACCAAGCCCACTGTGTGGGACTTGCTGGAGATAACAGGAGGGGTAGTTGGCCTCCAAGTACCCTCAATAGCCAAGGGGACTTCATCCCTCAACAAGTAGTGCGCCACAAGGCACCTTTGCAGAGTGGTGGTGAAAGGGGGTGTGGCCTCCTTCAATGTCTCAGCAATCCCACTGGGTGGGACTTACTATTGGTAACAGGAGGGGTAGTTGGCCCCCAAGGATGTCCTTGGGAGCCAACTACACCTCCAGTAAGTTCTACACAGCGGGATTGGTAAGAGGTGTTCGGAGGACATGCCCCCTTTCTCCACTACTCTGCAAATGCAGCTCTCAGTGCACTACTGATTAGGGATGAAGTCCACGTTACTCCTGTGGGACCTTGGGGGCCAAGAAGCCCTCCTGGTACCTCCTGTAAGTCCTACACAGCAGGATTCCTAAAAGCTGGTTCGAGGCCCAGCCCCATTTCTCTACCACTCTGCAAAAGCGATTACTATACCATAGAAATTAACTGAAAAAACAAAAGGTTACAGGTAAGTTATAGTAAGGAATTAGCATTTAAAAAACCTTAGAAATGCACTGAAAAAACCAAAGGTTACAGGGATGTTATAGTTAGGGTCAGATTTCACTCGTACAAAACCAGTGCAATTTAGAAGGTATAGTTACCTGAACTAACTATAACTTACGCCTCTGCAATGCACTGCTCGTGATCTCACATATTACATCACTCATGACATGGTCTTGTAACCTTTGGTTTTTTCAGTGAATATATATATATATATATATATATATATATATATATATATATATATATATATATATATATATATATATATATATATATATGTGTATCCACACACATCACAACTCCAGGAAAGAAGAGGGCACACTCACAAAGTCTGCAGGATCTAGACCACCTCCACCGCAGGTTTCCTGCGCCTCATCCCTGGTGGTCCAGTGGACCTCTGTCTCCTTCCTCTCACTCTGCTCTTTCACTCGTTTTTCTACCCTCTTTTATCTTTCACCTTTCTGCACTTTTCTGCATCTCTGCTCTTTTGTGCCTTATTTCTGCTTATTTTCCCTTTTTTCTTTATCCCTTATTTCCTCCCTTTACCTTTCCCCGCCGCGGCCCCTCCCCCCAGCGCGACTGGCCCAATCCAGCTCCCCTCCCCGCTCCCGCCTCCCAGCTGTCCAGCCCTCCCCGACCCCTACTTAATGGCGGCCGCGGGCAGCGGGCGCGCCGCTGGTTCACCAAAGGCACGTCAAAGGCAAGCCCGTCTGCGACCGTCTGCGACCGTCTGCCACCCGTCCGCGACCAGCGCCAGGAAGCCTGGACCTCCGCCCCGCCAACGCTACGACCCAGTAGCACTCCACGCACTCAACCCAGGCCGCAACAACAACTGCAAGCTAGCATCACCAGCCGACACCCACGGACCCTTCAGCTGTCACCGCTGCCGGCACACCTGCAGCACCGCCAAGAACACGGATCCAGCACAACCCGCCCACAAGAACACAACCGAACCGAAGACCCTGCAATGCATTCTCCTCAACGTCCGATCCCTCCACAAACACGCCACAGAAATCTGGGACCTCCTCGACAGCACCACCCCGGACGTAGCGTTCTTCACCGAAACCTGGACCAACACCACCTCGGGACCGGACATCGCCATCGCCATCCCCCAAGGATACAAGATCTCCAGGAAGGACCGCCCCACCCGCCCAGGAGGAGGAATCGCCATCGTCCACAAATCCAGCCTCCGCCTGAGCACACTCCCCGACGAGCCCACAGAACTGATGGAACACCTTCACTTCAAGATACTGGCCAGCCCCACCGCCACCCTCCGAGGAACCCTCATCTACCGACCCCTGGACCCCGCGAACCCTTCGCCAACTCCATCACGGACATTATCTCCCTGCAGGCCATCGCATCCACCAACTACACCCTGCTGGGAGACCTCAACTTCCACCTCGACAATCAACTGGACCCCAACACCACATCCCTCCTGGACAACCTCCACAACATTAGACTCCGCCAGATCGTGACCGAGCCCACGCACTCAGCAGGACACACCCTCGACCCCCTCTTCACTACAGGAAACTCCATCACCTTCAGCCACACCACCGAACTCCCATGGACCGACCATCGTTGCGTCCACTTCAGCTTCAGAACACCCACCATCCACAGACACCAGCACCTGCTTCCATGAAGAAACTGGATCAAAATGACCGACGACCAGCTCACCTCCTCACTCAACAACTCCACCCCAACCATCGTGGAAAACGACAACCCCAACACCGCAGCCCGAACCCTGCATAGATGGATCTCGGACAGCACCAACACCATAGCCCCCCTCAAGAAAAACAACAATACCCGCGCCAAGAAAGCCAGATGGTTTACCACCGAACTTCGAGAGTCAATCAATCACAGAATTTGTAAAGCACACTACTTACCCGCCAGGGTCTCAAGGCGCTGGGGGAGAAAAAGGGGGGGGGGTGCTGCTACTGGTCGAACAACCAGGTCTTGAGTAGCCTCCTGAAGGTCAGCAGGTCTTGGGTCTGTCGTAGGCTTAGTGGAAGGGTGTTCCAGGTCTTGGCGGCGAGGTGGGAGAAGGATCTGCCGCCGGTGGTGGTTCTTCAAATGCGAGGGACGGTGGCGAGGGAGAGGTCGGTGGAGCGGAGTTGGCGGTTGGGGACGTAGAAGAGGAGTCGTCTGTTGAGGTAGGCTGGGCCAGTCTTGTGGAGTGCCTTGTGTGCGTGGATGAGGAGTTTGAAGGAGATTCTCCTGTCGACGGGGAGCCAGTGCAGGTTCCTCAGGTGGGGGGTGATGTGGCTGTGGCGTGGTACATCGAGGATCAGGCGTGCGGAGGCGTTTTGTATGCGTTGTATGCGAGAGTCCAGACGCACATTCCGCTGCCTCGAAAAGGCCTGGAGGAACACCAAATCCACAGAAGCCCACAACAACTTCAGAGCCGCCACCAACGCCCACCATTAACTCATCAGAGAAACGAGGAGAAAAGCGATTGAAGACAGAATCTCCACCCATGCGCACAACAGCAAGGAACTCTTCAGCATCATCAAGGAGTTTGCCCAACCCACCAGCGAGTCTACTGACATCCCTCCCTCACAAGACCTCTGCGACAAACTCAGCACCTTTTTCCACCACAAAATCAAGAGCATCTACGACAACTTCGACGAAGACAACCAACACACTGAACCCTCACCAACCACCCCCGACACCCGGAAACCAGCGATTGACGACTGGACAGCCCTCACCACTGAAGACAAACTGAAGACAATGAAGTCAATCCACTCAGGGGCCCCCACGGACCCCTGCCCCCACACATATTCAACAGAGCCACCGACACCATCGCACCCATGCTCCGCCACACCATCAATCGCTCCCTGGCGACCGCCTCGTTCCCCGACGACTGGAAACATGCCGAGGTCAACCCCCTCCTAAAGAAACCCTCAGCGGACCCCACCGACCTCAAAAACTACAGACCCATCTCCCTGCTCCCGGTCCCAGTGAAAGTCATCGAGAAAGCCATCAACAGCCAACTCGCCACATTCACTGAAGAACACAACATCCTCGACTCCTCCCAATCCGGCTTCAGAAAAAACCACAGTACGGAAACCGCCCTTCTCGCCGCAACAGACGACATCCGCACCCTACTGGACAAAGGAGAAACAGTAGCCCTCATCCTCTTCGACCTATCAGTGGCATTCGACACAGTCTCCCACCGCACCCTAATACGCAGACTCTACGACGCAGGAATCCAGGACAAGGCCCTCGACTGGATCTGCTCCTTCCTCTCCGGCAGGACGCAGCTTGTCAGACTCCCCCCTTTCCTCTCGGACCCCACACCTACCACCTGCGGAGTCCCCCAGGGCTCCTCCCTCAGCCTGACGCTCTTCAACGTCTACATGGCTCCACTTGCCCCCATCGTCAGAACTTACGGACTCAACATCGTGTCATACGCAGACGACACCCAGCTCATCCTCTCCCTATCCAACAAGCCCAACACCGCCAGACGCAACTTTCGAGAAGGCATGGAAGCCGTCGCCAAATGGATGAATAACAGCTGCCTACAACTAAACACCAACAAAACAGAAGTACTCTTCATGGGCCCAAACCCCGACGCCTGGAGCGACACCTGGTGGCCCCCCGCCCTCGGAAACCCGCCAACCCCCACAGACCATGCACGCAACCTGGGAATCATCCTGGACTCCGAGCTCAAAATGGACCGCCAGATCAACTCTGTCTCGTCTTCCTGCTTCCACACCCTCCGCCTCCTTCATAAGACCTTCAAATGGATCCCCCTCGAACACCGAAAGACCATCACTCACGCCCTGGTTACCAGCAGACTCGACTACGGCAACGCACTCTACACCGGAATAAACAAAAACCTCACCCGCAAGCTACAGAACATCCAGAACGCCGCCGCAAGACTGCTCCTCAACCTGCCAAAACACTGCCATATCTCCCAGCACCTGCGCACACTCCACTGGCTCCCCGTCGAGGCGAGAATCACCTTCAAGATGCTCACCCACGCACACAAGGCCCTCCACGGCACCGGACCAGCATACCTGAACAGCTGACTCAAATTCCACGCACCCCAAAGGACCCTACGATCAGCCCATCTCTCCTACGCCGTGGTCCCCCGCACCAGAAAGACCACATCGGGAGGCCGCTCCTTCTCCTTCCTCATGGCCAAAGCATGGAACGCCCTTCCGCTCCACCTCAGACAGACAACATCGCTCCCCATCTTCGCAAGAAACCTCAAAACCTGGCTCTTCGACAGACCCCCTCCTTGATGGAATGGAACCTGCACCCCCCCACCCCTAGCGCCTTGAGACCCTTACGGGTGAGTAGTCGCGCTTTAACAAACCCCTGATTGATTGATTGACCACATCTTTATTGTGTTGGGCCTCCCTTGACCCAGCAATTAAACGAGACTCACTTCGGCAGAATAACTGCCTTTCTCATTCTAAACACCGCCATTTTGGTACCTCATTTAAATAGTAAAAAAATAGTAATCATAGATAATGAACTTCATGTTTTGTTGCAGTCCATCCAAGTGTCATTTCACCTCATCGTTTCACAGGCTGCCGGTGTATACTACTTAAATTCAATCCAAATGCCAGCCTTGAATGCAAAATTATAAAAGCATAAATATTGGTCTCTTCGCTGGCATGTTAAATCAAATTACTGACTTCCATCCTGAATTTGCCAAGGACTGCAGTGTCAAAATCTATTTGTTATAACCTACTGGCAGTCTCCAGTGGGTAGTTATAGTTAGGACCTAGTTTTCATAGGCAGAACATTTTTTTATTTGCTAATAACTTTGGTGCCGTTTGATGAATCTTCACAAATTTTTCACAACTGATATGATGCTCACTTCAGCTGCTATCTTGAAAGTTTTGTGGTGATCCATCAAGCGGGAGCTGAGAACCAGGGGATGCTTAAAAGGACGTTATCTCCATTTTAATTTCCAAGGGACCTTTTGACACGGCTCCAACCCGAACTGCTGAACGAAATTAAACCAAACTTGGCAGAAAGGAAGATTTGTTCCAAAGAAGTGCCTTTTGTGATTTGGTGCAAATCCGTTCTTTAGTTGTGGAGTTATTTAAAGGTTTTTCAGATATACAACTGGGCATGCGGAGACTCCGACGACGCCTCCTGAGATCTAGTGCTTAGATCTGATTGGCTGCCAACGCTTCAAACCAGGAAGTGTTGGCAGCCATCTTGTGACTCAGGAACAAACATTAAAAATAAAGAAAAGGGGGCAGGGGAGAAACACCCTGACTCCCTAGGCCTCTTGGGGGGGATCCCTCAGCGACTCCCCATGGGCAAAAAAGCATTTTTTTTAAATAAAATTCAGCAAGAGTCGTGCTGGATCTGCGACTCCTACCGAATTTTGTTTTTTAAAATGAAGCACGTCTCCTGCGCTTATTTCTTAAAAAGCCCCCAGGTGGGCCAGGTCCCAGGGGCATTGTGGAAATATAGGAGGGGCGCACTGGGCCCCCCTCCTCAGGCTAATCAAAGCCCCAGGGACTTCCACCTCCTCGTGGTAGTAACATCATTATATATGCTGGGGATCCTTGTGGCTCCCCGGGCACCGCCATCTCCCCGAGGCACAGATTTTAATTAAAAATAATGCAAGGGAGGCCCTATGACCTCCACCCCAGCCCCGGGGACCGCCACCTCCCTGGTGCACAGATTGTCTAAAATAATGCGGGGAGGTCCTACGACCTCCCCCGCAGCCCCAGGGACCACTAACCCAGGGGCATAACTATTGGAAAGTAATACGAAGGGCCGCATGGCTACCCATATCCCCTGGGGACCACCACCTCCCGGGCAAAATCTAAATATTGTTGGGGTCCATCAGGGCCCCCCAACCGCTGGGACCATGTCCCCTGGGCTAAATTCAATGGCAGCGGGGCCCCAGGGCACCCCCTCTAGGAGCCATTATTGGCCATTGGGACCGCCACACCATATGGACGGCTCTGCTATGTCCTGGGGTACCCACCCCACACATAGCTTGTTTGCTGTGGATTGAAGGGAGCAGTAAAGCCAGAGCAAACACTGCTCCACTTGCAACAAGCGAGAGCAAGAAATACTCTCGCTTGTTGAAAGCGGAGCACGGAGCAGAATTGGTCGCACAGAAAGGGAACTGCATGTTTAGCAGCTCCCTGTCTGTGAAATCAATGCAGGTTCCCGCATAACTTAGGGAGCTGGTAGGGACTGCGGGGGCCTTGAGGCTTCCCCCGCAGTCCCTTCCAAATGTCAATGAGTGCCCTGGGTGGGACCAGGGCACCCAAAATGCAGGGCAGGTCCCGGGGACGTGGTCCCCAGGGCCAAAATCAGCCTGAGAGGGGGGCCACACTGCCCCCTCCCCTTATTTTTTAATAAATGAAAAGGCAACGCCCTGGGGGATGGGGTCCCCAGGGCAAAATCGGCCCGGGGAGAGGGGGCACGCAGCCGCCCTTACCCATTGAAAAAAGGCCTGGCCCTGTGTGATAGAGTCCCCTAGGCCAAAAATGGCCCAGGGAAGGGGGGCCATGCAGTCACCCTCCATTAAAAAAAGAAATAAAAGAAAAGAAAACCTCTGGCAAGTTGCCGAAGTCCACACCCACTTCACCACCACTCTGCAAGCACGCCTCCTGGTGCACTGCCAGTTCTTTACTCTTTAGGTCGATGGGAGGGTTCTTATATTGCTTCAAGTGATTCTAAACTACATCAGTTGCTAATCCTCATCTGGGGCTGTATTATGCAAAGGGTTCATTGCCCGGGTCTGCACCATAGTGCATTTTTAACAGGGTGCTCAGGAAGCAGACCTGATTAGAGCACTCTATAACAGATGATGTTTCCATAGAGCATATGCAAACTCACTCCTGCCCTGACGGCTGTGCATTAGTGAAAGATGGACTAGCTCCTTGAACCAAGTGATTCATCTTCCATTTGCAGTCTGTCTTTCCAAGGGTACAGAGATCACTCTACAGGCAGGTTAAGTGAGTGGCTGCACTATTGTGCCTGGTGCAGTGCATGAGACCCCTGTCCTCCTTTCAAGGGGTCCTGTAGGGGGCCCACTGACTGTGCACCACCTTTTTGTGACACAAGGTCAGTGTGCCCCCTGACAGCTCCTTTGCCTCTGTGCCTGCACACATAGTACTGCATATTGCAGAATCAAAGAAATCTATCATTTGCATGGGGCCATGGCTGCCCCTGGATATCCAACTTACGCAAATGTAGCAATGGCGCAATCTGTTTTATAGATGAGGCAACAGGAGCGTCTGCAGCTCTTCTTTAATACTGAAGTGCCCAAGGGGAGTAGAAAGTGGGCGTAAACATCTGTTGCACCCCAGGGGCACTCAATGTAATATGGTCTCTGGTTTCTCCCTCAGTGTATCCGTGTATAATCTCTGTCCTGCTGAAAGTAAGAATGAGGAAAACCTGCATGAATGGTCTTGGGAAATCTGTGTCCCAAATGTTATTCTTCATTCCAGCTGGGAAAACTCAAAATTGTACAAAGCCGGTGAGGAATAATGGGCCAGAATAGGTGATTTTGGCCCCATTAATTCTGGCAGCCTTATATAACACAACCTGTGATAATCCCAGACTTTATGAAAAACTTTCCTTATGGATTATTTGCTAGGTATGGAAGAATGTTGAATGTTCCCAAAACGAGCAGTGAAGCTCTTGTTATTCAGTCCACATGGCCTGCATTTGACATTTGAAGTCTTAAGCCCTTGATGCTGATCCTGTAACCCACATGACTGACAGTCAAGGTCTGAAAAATATAATTTCAGATAGAATTTGACCATGAAATAGCAGAACAAGAGCCTTTGAAAAACTGGCAGGTTTGAGAGAGTGCTCTTGAAGTGAACAGCTAATGGCTAATATTGTTGACAGCACTTGCACATACAGTTATTCTAGCATTCAAAAACTCACTTGTGTAACCTGCTATTTGTGGTCATTCTCACGTCTTTCTTTAAATGACATCATATTTAGGGAAAATGGAAGGCAGGGTACAAATAAGCGTTTTTCTTTGCAAACGAAATGGAACAGCAGACTCTTTTGATCCGTCAATTTTAGCTAAAGGGAAGCAGCAGACATGCAATTTCCAAGCTGACCATCTTTAAATGATACAGTTTTTGTGATAGCCCAATTTATTTGTGCTTTTGGCATTTTTGTTATTCCTAACTTTCTTTAATTCAATATTTTGCAAGCTCAACGTGCGAACAGCACACAGTCATCCAAAATGTTATCTATCTGTTGCTTTAAAGCATACAGAACAGATACATAGAAAGGGTTCTTTCTTATTGAAAGAGCCAGTGCAGCTCTTTGCGGGTCATGCTGTGTAGCAGGCTGTCATTGTTCACCAGGTTTAACTTGACTAGTGGGCACCCATCTCCTCTCTGAGTAAGAGTACCATTTGGGATTGATCCAGCTTTTTGGACCTACCCTCTTACCATATGTCCTCCGATGGTACTTGCTTAACCGCATTAAGAGGAGAGGAGGGTTAACATTTCATCAATCAATTTTGATTAATTGTGTAACCCATTTGGCTACACAATAAGGACCAGGAATCAGTAACTATAGTTAAGAAGGTTTATTACACGTTATCAAGTTAGGGTACACTACTCTTAGCACCATGCTATAAAGGTACAGAATAACAGTAGGGAAGCCCAACCTCTGGAATAAATTGAGGTGGACTAAATTTAGGCAAACAAGCAATTCAGTCACAGCAATACAAAAGATCAATAAAATTATCTGATGCTCAGAGAAGAGTCTCACATTTTCTTGTTTATACATTAATAAATCTAAAATACCTAAATTAGAGTCCAAGTTAAGAGGATGGTTTGGAACCTAAGGAATCTCAAAATCAGGGAAATTCCATAAAGGATAAATAGAACAAGGCAGGAAAATTAAGTAGAAGGTGTCAGCATTGCAGAAGCTCGGTCGAGTCATCTCGAATCAGGAAACTAAGTGTTAGCCTAAGCCACACTTGGGAAAGAAGCAAAGGGAAGCATAGAGGTCTGAACCTCTCAAGGTCCAACGAAAAGTTGCTCCAAAGGGTCGGGACAGGTTCTGGAAGCAATCAGAAGAGATCTGAAGGAAATGTGAAAGAGGTCTGGTCTCAGACTGTGTGAACACTAAGTTATAACACACAAGAGTCTTCTTGGGCAACCCCCCTCGGTACACATCATCAGGGGTCCATTGTCTTTTTCCATTCCAGACTGCAACATTCTCAAAGTATCCCACACCAGACATGGGAACGACATTATCTTCTCACACTCAGGTTAGATGGTAACATTGCTGAATAGGCCTTTCAGTTAACACTCTTGCTCTCCAAGTTCTTTCATCAAGGACTCCTTCTCAGGATCTCTCCCTCTATCACTAGTACAGCAATGTATCTGTTCTCAAACTATCAATATGTGTGAATACCTGCAAGAAATGTCATGTCAATAAAAATTGGAAAACAGTATTTTATGCAGCATGTTAAAAATTAGGCCTACTAAAGACAATTTAAAGTATTAATTCGATGATACACATTTAATAAGCTTGTGCACATTTAATCACAAATGAATGTACATTCGCAATACATTAGAATCACATAACATGTGGCATACAGTAACTTTTAAATATATACGGGTAAGTATGTCTAAGAACTGCATTTTATTGTAATATATGAAACAGTGGACACATTACATAAATATTTTTATCATTACTAGAGTAATCCCATTCTACATA
The DNA here is from genome assembly GCA_963921515.1 of Calotriton arnoldi. Taxonomy (NCBI): domain Eukaryota; kingdom Metazoa; phylum Chordata; class Amphibia; order Caudata; family Salamandridae; genus Calotriton; species Calotriton arnoldi. The sequence goes on from CAWUFW010021264.1 coordinate 38,121, forward strand.
TTTGAGGAAGATTTCTATTTGATCATCTAAACAATACATTCTATTTAATGTATTAAGGCACACCTTATGTAAACCGAGCTAGTTTCATCATAGGTACATGTCTACTAAGAAGGATAGTTTAATAATATCTTATTTAAAAACAGTTAAGCACACCATATAAGTAGATTCACTAATCCTACAGTAAATGCACTCTGGTAAAAAATGTCAAGTACAACACTCATTTTAATGTAGTTACCCCACATGAGAAGCTTGTGCTAAGTGCACGTTCAGGTTATGTATTTATGACATGTAAAGGTGTAGCCAAATTTGCGCTGCATCAGGGCCATGTTGCAAACTGAAAACAAAATGCATTGCAGGGAATCTTGGAGGACAACAGACTTCAGAACACTCCTTGGTCAGAAGTAGTGCAGCTGCAGTTACAGGGTTTATTGGCCACAGCGCCCCTTTTAGTCTGCCCTGGGGGTCCGGAGCCCACAATTCCAACCCTTTGGCATTCGAGGCTCATTGGCACTGCCGCCTGCTGCCCGTCCGCTATCCAGTGAGCAACTTGGGGGCCAGCTGTACAGTGCCACTGGAACTTGGAGACTGGCAGAGAATGTCGGGGCCAGTGCTGGCACTCAGCTGGCAGTTCTTCCAGTTTTAGTGATCAAAGTGAAGCGCGAAGGAGGGGGTTGGCATGAAGCAAAGTGAAGAGGAGCGATGAGGGACGGTGATGTGGTGGCCCACACCCCAGTGGAACTGATGGGCACACCCTTGTAGCCATGAGGGATGTATGGCTGCGAGTTCCCAGTGCATTCTTAGTAGTAAAAGGAGCGGCTCAGTGCTCATATTTTTGGTAGGATTTTTTGCTACCTCATCCACTTCTCATGCTTTCAGTACGCTGTCTAGAGCATTGGGGTTTTTGGTACTGGGGCACAATTTAGACCACAACATAGGCACCTAGAATGCAGCGGAAGTGGGCAGGTATGATTGTGCCTGTGGTTTTGCAGCTGCTGCGTCCCTTCACCCCATTTATCATGCTTTCCACTGGTTTCTAAGTCTCTAAGCTGGGGAGTCAGCCATGGGGTGGAGTTCAAACAGTGGAGGTGCATCTTTGGGTGTGGGAGTGAGGCTTTCCCAGTGCAGGTGACCCTGGTGTGACTGACGAGTCAGACCTCATTGTTGCACCAAATTTTGGCCATGTACAGCTGGAGCAGACCAGTCACCTCTGAGGCCTGAGATGTGGTTGTGGAGTTGGATGGGTGCAGCCTTTCCCGACACCTCAGTTTAAACACTGAGGGGCAGATTTACAAGCCCCCTGCGCCACCAGTACGTCACTTTTTGTGACGTATTGGTGGCGCATTTCACTTCTCCATATTTACAAGGAGAGGAAAAGCCACCCTGCGTGACTTTTCCTCTCCTTGTAAATATGGCCCCTTCACACGCAGCACTTTGCGTGGAAGGGGCGTTCCATGGGTGTTGCTGTGGGTGTTCCCACGCAACACCCATGGAACGAGACACATTTCCAGATTTACGAGGAACCGTAAATCTGAAAATGCGTGTAAATGCTACGCCTCCCCAGGGGTGGAGTAGCGAGGCGCAACGAGGAGAAATGTTTTCATTTCTCCTCGTTTTTTCCTCTTTCAAAGCGTGCTGCATTCTACAGCACGCATTGAAAGAGGAAAATGCCTGTAGTGATTGTTTTTGTGCAAGAAGGTGCCCCTTCCTGCACAAAAACAATATCCCCATCGCGCAGGCATCCTTGCACCATGGTGCAAGGGGGCCTGTGCCGGCGCACGGCTGCAGTTTGTGCGCCAGCGCAGGGGAGAGCACAGGAATGCAACATATTATTGTAAATATGTCGCATTCCTGTGCTTCGGAAGTGCCGCAGCGTGGCGCAGCCAAAGGGCTTGCGTTGCTGCGCTGCGGCACTTCCTTGTAGATCTGCCCCTGACAGCTTAGTGAGTGTATACAGCAGCAATTTGTAATTACCAGTAATAATCAAATTAAGATTCTGGAAATAAGCGTTTGCTGGCGCAGATATGTTAGCCTTTCCCAGTTGAACTGGCAGGAAGCTTTACAAGGTATTTTAGAGGCATTGCTAGCAGTAAATAAAAATAAACAACCCAACTCTAATTTTCTGCTGATTATAACAGGAAAACGACAAAAAGTTAATACTTGCCTACACACATTAACACACAAATATTAAGACCAGTAATTAATTACACCGTGAGTAACTCATTTGAAGGGGACAATACTGATTATGTTATGAATTCTGAAGTATTACCTTAAAATTCTGATTTAATAGAATGTAATGGGACTGTCAATGAACCAAAATGTAGTTTATTAGTTAATAAAAACCATAAACATGTGAAATCCACAATATGATCACCAATACAGTACATGTAAAATCAATAAAGCTCTACTTCAGGCAATCTGTTCACTGGTGTGACAATCACAGGTGCACCAGGCCAGGTCTAAAAATCGTACATACAACAACATAAAAATATTGGAATTTGACTAACTTAAAAACGTTGACTTTCCTGTATCATGCATCTGAGCGCAGGGAGATCACTAAGGGGCCGATTCACAGAACTAATCTGAGACAAAATCCTAAACTTACTACTTTTGGTATTCACAGAAGGCATTTAGTAGTACTAAAGTTAGGATTCCTAACTTTACTACTACTAAATGCCTTTTGTGAATACCGAAAGTCATAAAGTTAGGATTTTATCTCAGTTTAGTAGTAGTAAAGTTAGGAATCCTAACTTTACTACTACTAAGGGGTCGATTCTGATGCGGGTTGGAAAAGCTTCCCGACCGAATCGGTTGGGAAATGGTTTCCGACCCACTCGGATCGGGAAAGTCCGACCGGCGGAGTAGGATGCATCCGGATGCTTCCAGATACGATTTGGTTGAACTCCCATTGACTTCAATGGGAACATTTGTTCCTAACCGCATCAGAATTGGGCCCTCGGTCGGGAAGACACGTTCCCGATCCGATTTGGAAGGAGCAAATGCCGTTAGGAGGCCTTCCTAACCGCATCAGAATCAGGCCCTCGGTCGGGAAGCTTTTCCAACCCGCATCAGAATCGGGCCCTAAATGCCTCTGTGAATACCAAAAGTAGTAAGTTTAGGATTTTGTCTCAGATTACTTTTGTGAATCGGGCCCTATGAGTACGTCATAAAACTAAAAACTAGATATATGATGCTGAACTAAACAAGGATTGTGCAACCTGTGGAGCGTGTAAAAATCCACAGGTTACTGTGCAAAGAGACAAAGGAAATGCAAACTTTTTTAGGACAGAATGACTGCTCCCGTCACCTGATAGAGTTAAGTGTACGACAACATTATTCATGATGTTTAATGCAAACTTGACGCTATTGTGCAAAAGAGGCGCTGTCAAGGCTTAAGAGTATGTTAACACAATTTGTGCGAAAAAGGCATGGTCATTTTAAACTTTTTAATAATACTTACGGGCCTAGTGAGAGTTTATACGAACAATGCTTTACGAAGGTGCATAGTGCAATGAGCTTTATACAATTAAACAACATACTTCGTGCAGCTGTGCGAAAGGGCAATTTCAACCTGCTTGATGAGCAGTGATAGGATTGTGAAAACGACATACTTGTTAACGCGCACTTATCTGCCACCGAGGCTTAAGTGCCTAGTGCATCCATTAAAACAGCAGAGCAAAGGAAACATTTACTGTGCAAAAAGTGAGGTGAAAGTGTTGTGTACATCCCTTTCTAACACGTGGGTGGCTTCCAAGATAACATTTCAAACTGTTTGTGAAAAATTGCTAAACTGCACCAAGCTAATGTTCAACATAAAATTCTTTGAATTTAAAGCCTCTATGGCCGCCTTCCTGCAGATTCTAAAAACCTAAGGCTAAAAACTCTTTGCGCAGCATTGGCCTCTGGTATACCAGCATGTTTGTGCACACACAGAGTACATGTATAAACATTTCTTTTGCCTCACAACACAAGCAGCACAATGCATCTTCCGGTTGGGCCTCCTTCTGCCACTTGGGAAACGTTTAGGGTGAGGAGGCGTCCAGATTACATCCGAATCAGATCCCGCTTGATGGTCAATGCCTAAGCTGCCTCGAAATAGGGCTGTTCCTTGCTTGAGTCATATGAGTTTATTACTAACCACCCCTGTGATCGTTTTATCAGTGCAGTTCTATCTTCCAACCTGCTTTTCTGCTGTATGCATTTGTTCACATATTTTTTAAAGGTATTGGTTGTTTTGCTAGGTCAAATTCTAACCTTACTTGGTGAGGGGAGGCTGACCTTGCAATCTGGAATACATGTTTATACGTTCCTATTGCGAGCTTTACCAGCAGGACCACATCTTTACCCAGCATTATCGCGCCTCCTTAAGATAAAGTTGGAATCAGTTTTGATTTGATAACTGTTAGCAGCGCCTCTAGATTATGACCCCACAGACCTTTCCCCAGATTTGAGAAGGCGAAGTTTAAAGGCTCTGTTTTTGCAGTGATAGCTTTTGTGTGCTGCAAAAGAGTTTTGTGAGTCCAGTTTAAACCCCAAGTACGTGTATGTTGCAACTTCCTCAAAGTTGGACCCATTTAGGCGCAATTTCCCATGTTTCACTATTCGTCATTTCAGCGGTATATCTTTAGTTTTCTTAAGCTTAATTTCCAGCTGAATATTTGCTGAGTACTCAGCGAGCCTATTAATCGGCCTCTGTAGGCCCACATGGGTGTTGCTTAACAGCAGTAGATCGTCTGCATACAGGATGCTGCTCGTCTGTTGAGACCCGAGGCTTGGTGCATGGAAAACCACTTCTGCCAGGGACGCTGAGAGGTCCCCGATGAATAGATTAAACAACAGCGGCACCAGTACACATCCCTGTTTCAATCTAAGGGAGATGTTAACTTTTCTAGACAAATGGTGCCCGTCCCCACCTTGATCTTTACCCAGGTCTTCGTGTATATCAGCTGAATGGCCCATCAAAGGTTTTGTGGAATTCCCAATGTGTTAGTTTTTTCCAGAGCAGGCCTCGGGGGACACAGTCAAAGGCCACTTTAAAGTCCACAAAACACTTGAAAAGTGGTGTGCCAGTGCCACCTGCTCTTTTCATTGTGAGGCCCACAGCCAACAAGTTGGTGGTGGTTCCTTGCTTTTTAGTGAACCCTGTTTGGTTCATTGGCGTCTTTTTTTTGCCTCCATCGCCCACTCCTGTGGATCTTGCATTAATAGTGTTAACAAGTATTTGAGGTCCACATCGAGCAGTGATATCAACCTGTAATTGCTAGGGGAAGAGGTTACCGCAACCTTAAAAATGGGGTGGATCACTGAACCTCTCCAGCTTTCCAGTATACTCCTCGTCAGCAATATTTGCTGAAACATTAAGCTGCAAAAGCAGCCAGGTTGTGGCGTCGTGCTTTGGAAGAGCAGTTTGTATGCCTTTAGGGCCAGGTGCTCAGCTGGAGCGAGAGTTCTCAATTATTTTTACCAGGGCCACCACTGAGAGATCTAGGAGTTCCATTGAGTGGTATAGGATGTCAGAATCACCATTGACATTGGCTGTCAGGGTCACCAGCTCATTTAGATTTGTGCTCTTTGATCTTTTACATGTAAGGTCAAACCGGGGCACGGGGCAGAATAGTCATCTCTGTTTCCTTTGTAATGCGTTCTTAGATTTTTAATTCATTCTTTCGCACTTATGTTAGCTTTGTTTGCTGCTCTAGGGCCCTTATCGAGGGCATAGACCAGTTTCCAGAAATTTCTGTGGTCGTTTTGCTTGGAGGAGTGGAGTAGCTTTGCCCACAAAGCTTCTGATCTCTCTATTTATTAACAACCATTCTGACTTTTTCAGACTCTTACGCTCCATTCATAGGCATTTTACTAATACTATATCCTGATATCCTGTGGTGAGTGCTGCAATTGATGCTTGACCTGATAAGGAGAACCGACTTTGGCTGGATAATAAATCGCTTGTGGGTAATATGTTTGCCATTCTCCAGATTGTTGGCCGGATATCTTGCTGCTGGGGTCTGCGAGAGGCACTTCCTTGCCTTTATCGGGTTCTCCTCGCCAAATAGAATTTCCTTCAGGATTCCCTTGGCCTCGCTTGCCAAGCCTCTAATGCCTCCAATGTTTTCTGGGCTCCATTTGAGGCATTTTAAATTTTTAGTGCATGCTTAAGCCTGCACTATCCATGACTGATCTACTACGGACACATCGGCGCTTAGACAGACGTTTTGCGGGTGGTGGTCACTCTCAGATCTGTGTTCAATTTTGAAGTCAACTACTCCACTAAACAGTCTAGCACCTCACCATTGTATAGACAAGGTAGGAGATCATCTTACATGAGTGCATTGTCCAGACGGGTGGAATGTCCCCTCTGAGGCGTCCATTGAATATTACCAGATCAGCTGCTTTGCAAGCCTTTAAGAGCCTTTTACCAAGATTGTCGCGGCGTATAAGTGTGGGGTGACTTTGTACCAGCAGCACCTGTAATGCCTCGTCGGGAGCCTCATGTATATGTCTTGGAAAAAGTTTGGATAAAAATCTCCGGTAATTACCAGATTTGCCATCTGTTTATCTCTTTTCCACTCCAGGATAAGCTTGACCAGTTTCTCCACAATTTTTGATCTTTCTTTTGGGTTGATATAAATATTAACCAGGACTACTGGAGTTTTCGACTGCTTGTCCCATCCCTCCAGATGTAGAGTCAGTAACCATAGTTCCTCTATAGCCAGTAGCGTTACCTTAACGGTTAATTTTGAATTCACATAGGTTGCTAACCCACCTTTTGTTCTTCCATGGGTGCTAGCTTTGCGTGCCCATCTGTTGAATTCAACGAACCCAATTAACGGAGTGCTGGTTTGCGCCCAGGTCTACTGCACTGCAATTATGTTGAACTTCCTGGAGTTTTCCATCATTGCAGCATCTCCAATTTTTGTGGCAAGACCTCCCAAAATCCAGGCGCAGATGTTTTTATCTGTCATTTTTTTTGTGTGACGCCTCAGGGAATTCTCGTTTCAGGATTCACCTCCCCTTTAGAACTGACGGTAGCCAGGCCCAATTATCCAATTCACTCTGTTTGGAGACTCATCTAGACCACAAGCCTTCCTCTGTTTGCGTGTCTGCTGCTTGAACTTTCAACCCTGAGACCCTGGTGGACAGGAGCCAACCCACTATACCGTTCAAAACTGAGGGTACCTGTTGACACCAGCCTTTGTGTTGCTTCACGAGGGGTGTCATGGGGATTCTGAAATTCCATGTTGGCTGGTTTGCATGCTGGAGCGGGGGTCAGTAGCACCCCTCCTGAAAGTGCCCTATTATTATGCCCCAGCTCTTCAGCAGCTCCTTGGAGGCCATGAGTTTGGCTTGAATCTTCTGGCAGTTGAGCGTAACAAGTGTGGGTTCAGATACTTGCTTTCTTCAGGATGTCAGGAATTTAATAGGACAGATGTCTTGGGATTCAACCTTCACCAGATCCGGCAAGCCCTTCATCAGTTTTTGTATGTTTCAATGGTTTAGGTTATCATGGGGTCCTCTAGATCTATATTCAGGGATCCACAGTATGCTTGGCTTTGATCATGTATAGACAGCAGGGGCATTTATATTCTCTTAAAAATTTGCGAGTGGGCTTGTATCCTGGTCTTGTATTCCCACCTGTGAATATTTGAAGTCAGCTCATGAAACACCGTCCTTGATTCTGGATGTCCCCCACACGCTCTACAGATCAATTTAAAACCGGGATTTATTCTCATGTCCTCCATGGTTGGTGGTATGACCCCCTTGGGCTGGACCGGGATTGGTGGCAAAGTCCTGCTGGAGACTGACCTCCCTCCTTTCTGGGATGCAGGTTTCGTTCGTTTCGTTCACTGAGCCTCCCAATCTGACAGAGGTGTTACTAGTCTGTAGCAGCTTCCTGTTTGTGGGAGTGGGTGCTAACTCATCATTCTTCTTTACAGTACCATCTTTTGTACTGCAATTAGGGTTATTCTTGGCCTCTTGCTGACCTCCTTTACCCTAAACAGGCTGTGAGCATTGTTGGGGCTGTGGGGATGCCCCCGGCTTATGATGGTCTCTAATCTCTTGGTGCTCGTTTCCCGCATCACCTTGCCTGACCTCCGTTGCAGAGGGATCAGCAATCTCATTGCCATGTTCAGCTGGATCTTGCCCATGCAGGATCTCACTAGAAGGGCTTGGTGACTGCCTTTCCTTGCTCATTTTCTTTTCTGCATCATCATGCGCAGCAGTGCAGGGTTATTTAGTGTTGACAGCTCAATGGTCACAGGCTCTGGCACTTACACTTGCTTTGGTTTGTGAGCTATCCTGTAAATAGGAGTCACCATGTCCCCTTCCCTGTTCATCCTGATTTGTTGGTTCTTTTCATTGGATGAGATAATTGGGGTGGTTGGGGTAATTGACGTTGGCGGCCGCTCCGTAACTGCTCCTTTGCATGGAGCGCTTTCCTTGCATCTTCTACATCGACTGCATCACCTGTTTGTGCTGTAATCCGCATAGCTGCACACAGCACTTTCCTTACTTCTCCAAGCATTTCCTCCAGAAATACTGGCAGTTGTACCAGCTTATCAGTTACCTCCTTGCATGTGCACATTGTGAAATCATCGTCCTCCCTTGAGTGAACTCTTTGAATCAGATTATTTAAATTCTCCAGCTTCCCATCTATTCCTGCCATGAAAACTGCCAGCGTATTTAACATGTCCACTTGTATATCCATTTTGTTAGCGTGATCATTCAATGCTTCCGGCGTCACTTGCATTGTATTCAGTACTGCCTCCCAAAAGCTGTTAATGTCAGATGCGACCCCAATTGGACTCTTGGCCCTCCTTGAGTGCTCTGGACTTTGGTCTTCTGCATATGAGATAGCCACGGGCTCTTCTCCGCTTACGTCAGGAGAGCTGAGTGCTACCTCACTTACACGGCGCTGCTTGAGCTGGCTCACTGCCTCCCTTACCATGTGCTCCTGCCTTAAAGGCTGGAAAGGCACTAAAAATGTTATTAAACTTGCATGAAAGGCCTGTGTTATTGGGATATCTGGTTGCATCTATGGAGTCTGGGAAGGTGCTGTATACAGGGATTAATCCACTATGGGGAGATATGTTCCCTGCAGCCCGGAGACACCATACGATGATCCCTCCCCTGGGGATGTCGTTGTTACTGGACTCGCCGCAGGTACTTGCACTTCTGGCGCTGTTATGTTTGCCCTTTTCAGATGATGATTGCTGGCGTTAGGACTTTGGGTAGTTGTAGCGGTGACTGCCCGCGGCCCATGTCAGAAGGGCTATCCTTTGGGGATTCTGAACCCTAAGCTAGGGGTCCGGGTGTTCCTTACCCTTCCACGAGCCCTTCTTCTTCCTTTTTGTCCAAGGGCAGAAAAAAGTCCGAAACCAGATGCTTGCAACTTTTATCTATATCTATATCCCTTGCTTCACTATACCCCTTCCTCATCTCACTCATTTCACCAGCACCATCAGTGGCCGTCACGGCTGTCAAAGCTGGCATATATAAGGCTGCTGCCATAGGGATAGCCTCGGCATTGATCTCTTCATTAGTTTCTGCTGACATCCTCTTCTTAAGGAGGGGTCTCCAGTGGGGCTATCTCCCGCTTTCTTTTCCTCTGTGTGGACTGGGTGCTTGTCCTTTTTTTTCCAGACTGTATGACCACTGGTCTGTGCCTCCTCTACGTCCCCCACAGTATCCCTCAATATCCTCAGTGTCCTCAAATCCTGCTGGGTGAGAGGTGGGGTGCGGCCTTCGTTTCTTCCAAATGCCATCTTTTACTTCTTCTTCTGGCCTCCTCGGGGGAGCGAAGGGCACTCTCTCACAGCCACAAACCACACCCAATCCTAGGTCGGGGGCTTCCGTTTCTCTAGGGGGACACCCAAGGCTGTAACACTAACCACACCTCCCCTGTGCCCCTCCCACTCTCTTACAGCTCACCCCCTTTCACTTCGCTTCTCTCACTGTTACTCTCTGCAGAGGGGATCCACTGGTAGACAGTCCCAGGTTGCTGCAAGTTGCTACAGGGAACGGGCACCACGCTGTCCTTGAGCTCCCCTCCTGGCTTTTTCCTGGCTTCTGGTCTCTGGCTCTGCCTGGATGTTGGACAGTTGAAGAGCCACCACCACAGCCTGGGCACTTGCAACCACCTGGGACCGGGTCCAGACCAGCCAGACAAGATGTTGCACCTCTGGCTACTCTCAAGTCTCCTAGGATCGGGTCCAGGCCAGTCCTACAGCTGTTGGGCCTCTGTATTTCTCAGGTTCGCTCCAGCCACACCAAATTGCGCCAAGCTGTCCAGCACCCTTGTTGCACCCTCGTGGCACTTGTAGCACTCATCAGGGGGAAGCAGGCTCATCCAGAGCAGCCCTTTCTTGGAGAGCCTATGCGGGGGGCCTGCAGTCACAGTCAGCCACAGTCAGTGACTGTGGCACTCAGCGGGAACAGCAGATTCGTCCGTCACCCCCCTTCTCAGAGCGCCTATGTAAAGGGGCCCGCAGTCACAGTCAGCCACAGCCATTTACCACGATCAAGCCTCCGCCTTTCTCCCTGCTATGAGCTGAGCTCAGCAGCCCAGCAGCTTGCGATACATCACGTCCTGCTCCTGAGCATCTCATGATAGATCACGTCCTCCACACATGTAATGGGACTGAATACATCTAGTATCATCCAATGATTGTTAAATGTAGATTTCTAAATAGAAGTTACATAGAACTATCATGGAAATATAACCTGTCCTATTGGAGACAGCAAAAGAAGCAGTGCCAGGTTGCATATATGAAAAGGAAGAAAATATTAAAAGTAATAACTATGCTCAGAATACTCAAGGCCGGATAACGATTGATGGTAGCTTACTCAACACCCTAAGGAAGAATGGAAAGAATATGACTGAACAAAAAGTATCAGATAATGGGAAGCCAACTATAGCCACAAAATGCAACTCTTTAAATGAAAGTAATAAAACATTTAAAGCAAGAATTCAGGGGTATAAAGTAGTTAATATCCAATACACTAAAAAGACATGTTCTGGATGAACATTGCCATTGCACTCTCTTTTTTTTAATATAAATCGCAAAGGAGAAAAAGAAAAAAACTCGGTCCTCTAAATAGATCAAAGCCTCTTTCTCTGTTCAAACACATCCCTGAATTAGTAGACATTAGCTCAATTGACCTGAAAGCTGGGGGCTTCCTTACAATGGAAGAGGAGAAGGAGGTAATGAAAGTGGGTTTCACATCATTTTTCCCAGTAAATATAATCTGCAAAGCTGTAGACAACCAAAACATTTTTAGTTTAACTGTACGACTGTGAACAGAAGTTCTTCCATTAAACAGTCAGGGTATTTATCCACTGTTCCACCATAGAGGCTTGGTTGACAATCAAGTATGTAAGTACCCACAACAAGTAACATATAATGCCCATCCCATAGACGAGCAACTAGGCTATTCCAGGGCACAGTCATGTCCAAATCGAGAGAATTTACTAATCGTTCACATTTCGTTATAAATCGTTATCCAAATGAATGTTCCACAGAAGCTTTTGATAAGAATAATCCTTATTCATTATTAACTGGTCACGTTGATGCTGAACTTTGGTCTCATTGTGATTCTTCAGCACAGGACCTAGAAACCTCTTGCAACTTAAAGTTTTGATTTCTGCAACGAAGATTAATAATTTAAGAATGCATTGGATAGTGAGTGGTCACAAATAACAGTTGTCAAGGTTCAAATGGACTATGATCAATGTGTACATTTACTTTTAGTGAATACCTATTTGCACAAGGAGTCAAAATATGTATTTTTGCATAAAGCTCTTTATTGCATTTATTTTGAATATGGATAGGTAATTTTGCCTGTTCATTACATTAATATGAGAGAATATAGTAAAGTCAACCTGTTTGCCCTGATCACCCCAATTTTTTCACTGATGCCGGTGGTTACTAACTCTGAAAGTGCCTTGGGCTCTGCTAACTAGGACCAGTGACAGTGCTCTATTCTCTAAAAGTACATGGCAACCGGTATAATTCTAATTGGCCAAGACAACCTACCTAGTAGTGCACGTACGTTTCGAGACCCTGATAGGGTATATGCCCTGGTAGGGAAAATTAGTCAAAGTTGTTTTTCCTACAGTAGCGCTGCTACCCCCATCGGCAAACATGGGAAGACATTATTAAACTTAATAAAATCTAACGTTTGATTGGCGCTAGCTAGCCATATCATTCAAAGTATCAAAATAACGGTTACAATAAATCCAACAACTTGCCATGGTCGGATTTATTATAGCTATTACAGCTAAGTAGTTTTAGAACTAACTATCCTGAAGTTACCTAAAACAACCATGTAGCAGCCTCTTCTGATTGGCCAGAATTTGGCAGCCTGCGCCAAGCTGCTCCCTGAGTAGGTGTGAATAGGCATGGGGCTAAAACAAGACAGCCATTTGGTGGGAAGAGATTTGCTTCCTGGAGAAGCCAGGGAGAGGAAGGAGCTGGAGAGTTAAGCTGGACTTCAAAGGCAGGAGAACTGACCTTACTGTACCCAGGCCAGCCCCCACTTCCTTGATCCCCAGCCAGATTTTCTCTATTTAAATTTTTGTGAAAACAGTGCATTCTGGGTCAAAACTATACTACACTTCATAGGAAGTGGTCATAGCAGAACGAAGTAACTTTACCCCTATTGGTTGGTGTGTTCCCCCTGTTGCCAGACCAAAATGGAGAATAAATATGGGAGAGCTGCAGGAGCTCTTCAGATCCCTACCTGGAGCATCAGCAGAAGAAGGACTGCTGGACCCCCTGGACTGCACCAAGGAAAACTTGCACTCAGAGTGACTGCACCTTCAGCCCTCTCAAGGCTCCACAAATAAAGGACTGTGACAGACTCAAAGAAAAAGGAGTGGTCTCCCTGAGCAGCAACAGGCACAAAAGTGCTGGACGACATCACCTGCAGCAGTCAAAGAGAGGAGTACCCCAGCTGACTAGCTACAAATGGATTTTCCTGGATTGCACAGGTGCATTGTAGAGATTGGGTCCTAGCCCCCAAGAGGCAGCCCAGAGTCTCTGAACCCTTGGCTGGTGCTACTTGACACTTATATTCTCAAAGGGACCAACAAGGAACAAGATCTGAAAGTCTGGAAACTTTCTGAAACGTTTTGCTGAAAACCTCCAGGAGGAGACCGGTTCAACAGTGAGAATGAAGCTGCCATTTTTGACTTGTGAATCGATTGCACCGCACTGGTTTGTCCTGATCAAAGCTCCACAGCACCTTGCTGTTGACGTCGAGGACAAAGAATTCCTGAGCCTCACTGAGGCATCTTACTGCAGCAGGCCACCATTGTCGAAGCGAATTCCGGATACGAGGAACCCGAAGACTTGATGTCGAGAGAAAAGCTTCAAGAAAAAGTCTAAAAGCCCGATTATGACTTTGGCGGTGTGGCAGCAGGCCACCATGCCAGTGCCCTGCGGCCACACTGCCAAAGCCGTCCACTGATCGCCTGCCAGATTTCGGGTTTTCTCCTGGTCTGGCGGCCGGTGCTTTGGCGGTCCCAGGCAGTGAGCCTTAGGAAGACACTGCAATAGGAATGCCCAAGCATGTTCCTGCATGGACCAAAATGCACAATTTTGGGCATTTTGTTCCGTGGAGGAAGATGGGGGTGCATACAGACAGGGGGGGCACACCATGTACCCCACTGCATGCATCCCCATGCACAAAATCACCAGGGGGGCCTGTAGGCCCCACTTAGTTTCCTCACCACCACCCTTTTCATGGCAGGCTTAACGCCTTGAAAAGGAGGGCAGTGAGGAAACTCATAATATGCTTGGTGGTGTATCAGCTGCACCGCCAGCATACTATGGCCTCTGACGGCTGCACCAAGGGATCAAGAATCCCATCGCTAGAAGTGGTCCTGTGGTGGTCCCACCACCGTAGTTGTAATACGGCGGGTGGACCATGAGTCGGGAGGTCCATGGACCACCACCACAGGTTTGGCAGTCCCATGGACTGCCAAACTCATAATCAGTCCCTAAGTCCGAAGGTAAACTTTTGACCAGGACCTAGCACTTAACCGTGCTCCATCGGGATTGGCCTAAAACTTTGACTTTGTCCTGGTCCAGTGCAACCAGTTAGCTGCAAGTGGCGCTTTATGCTTTTTGGCGCTAGAATACTCAAAGTTTGAATGAATCTTTAAGAATTAATATCTCCAGTTCCCTACATTGAATCTTTGTTGTTTGTGGGTCATTTTAAAGATAAAAATATTGTCTTTCTTTATAAATTAGTGTTGGATTTTTATTGAGTTGTGTCTTATACTTATGTACTGTTTTGGTGATATTAAATGCTTTACACATACCTGTCTCCTAAGTTAAACCTGACTGCTCATTTGCCAAGCTACCAAGGATTTAGCAAGGATTAATTTATTGAGAATTTTCTGGACCTGGATTGTGTTACTATTACTAGCTGGAAAGGAATACCCCAACTTATTAATAATCACGTTTTCTACAGAGATGATCTGAAGGCTTGCAGGGGGAAAGACTCTACCCCCCCCCCCTCCAGACAGAGCTCTTCCCTGAAGTGCCGGGCAGGCTAATATATTCCAGTGCCTCAGCCCGACGGCTAGGGTACTGTGGAAACCTGAAATGAGCCCATAAAGGCTACCTCTAAAAATCAATGTGTAAAGAGAGGCAGTGCAGGTAGTGCTGGTGGAAAATAGTATTTCCCAGGATTTACTGGAGTTTGAGGCCAGGATTAAGAATCATTGTGATAATTGCCTCAGCAAACTAGACAACTTAGAGGAAACATTCACTGTTTCTCTACTATAATCTTGAATCAAATCAAGGACCTAGATGAAAAGTTTATGTATGCTTACAATGTCCCAAGTCAGGGTATAAGTAAGCTTCCTCGGCTCCTCTTTGAGCAGACACAGTTGCTGTCCCCTCCAATTACACTAACCAACAAAGTGGCATGAATAAGAATGGAACTCTTTCAAGCAGCAATCATGGTGGAACCCATAGGGACCAGCTGCTGCCGGCTCATAGTGCAGACATGTGTCCTGTTAAGCCTCTGCGCCTTGCAGTGAGTGATAAACATCCCACAAATCCCCCAGAATGTACCCCATGCATCATTGTTTTGGAGAATGTCCCTATAGAAGATCATGCATCACTACTAAATAAAGTTGTCCACTGGTTCAGGAAACATTCTGGATAGACACACAATTGTCATGCCCAAAGTTCTACAGCAAGAAGGGCTGCCTGGGTTGGGAATCGAATGAAGGATTTGTATGGGGACTGCATGCTTGTTAATTTAAAAAAATCCCTCTTTCACTCGTGCTCTACTCCACTGTTTATGCCCATTAATCCACATGCCAGAATCCATTAAGGCTCAACCCTTAGCATATTTTTATGGCCTTCCAAATGTACCTGCTGATTTTCATCAACTCAAAGATAAAATTGATGATCTGAACTTAAATTCTGTGTGTCATTCGCCAACCTCTAATAGATTCAAGACCCTGGCCTTGTCGGATCAGATGAACTGACTGCAAGATTCCACTGATAATGTCTCTGGGCCACAAGGGAATAAGAGCAAGGAATTTATGTTAGATAATCCTAGTACTAATAACCCAGATAATAATTCAAATTTAAGGGTGATCTCTTGGAACATTGCAGGTCTGGCTGAATTTAGTAATTTGCTGTGCTATTATATGTTGCCAAGAGACCTGGGCCACCAAAAGTGTTGTATAAACGGTTATTATTCATTCTGTAACCCTGCTATCCCGTCACCAACAGGAAGAGCAAAAGAAGGTCTAGCGACTCTGATTTCAGTCAAACTTACCAAATTGGTTATTGAGCAGCTAAAATGCTCCTCTTTTATCAGTTATTACTTTTCAAATTGCAAGAATCGTATGACTTATTACTGATGAATTTTCATTACAATATTTTTGACGATTCTAAAACCAATGTGATTGATGACCTAGAAGAGCACATCACAGTCTTCCAGGAAAACCATAATAAGGAAGTTTGATCTTGTGGGTAGGCAATTTTAATATGCAAATCTGTAACCCCAGCACTTCCTCCACCTGTGGTGTACGGGATGCAGAGGGGAATGAGCTGACACATTTTAGACATGTGCCATACGAGGGTGCTCTAAATAGGCTCATTATGTCTGTATATAAGTTGACACTAAAACCTTTACCCCTAAACTACAGGGGAAGAGGAAAATGTAGTAATATATTAATGTTACATTCAGTGGATCTTGCCCCACTTTTAATTGAGTACAATGTGATTGCCAGTTTCATTAGTGATCACAACCCCTTAGCCCTTTATCTTGCAATTGACATGATGGTACCAGGTGTACAGGTTTCGAGTGGTGAAATTACTTTTTCTCATAATAAGGGAGTTGGCTTTAAATGGGAGACGGTTCATAAAGAACAATTCCTATACAATTTAATGAGAGATAATCAGCTGGCATTTAATCTGGCCTCTCAACACGGGAAAGAACCTCAGGCCATTTTACAGGTGTATCACTCCCGTTGCACTTACATTGTATCTAGGTTAACAATGGGTAAATGTTTGAGAAAGCCGCAACTGGGGCGGTTTAACCACGCATGTACCTTAGCTCACAAACATCTTAAAGCGGCTTTATGGGAGTTTCCACAAAATAGTTATAAAATAGCCATGGCCAGACGGGCGTACAAATATATTTTGGCAACAAGAAAGGCAGAAATCAGAGTGAAAGTTTGGGAGGAATAGTATAAAGCCAGATAGTCAAAAGATAGTGAGAACCTTTGCAAAGTTAATCTTTCATTTTGTTTTTAACTATTAAACACTGCAGATTGAGTTCCTCATCTCAGTCCACACCTGGGTTGAGCACTTTATTAAGTTTTTCAATCCAATGAGACAGGAACCTAGTCAAATGGGCATTGAGGGGGGTCACCTATGATCAGGAAGCCGCCAAACGCCTCAGTGAGTCCATCAATATTAAGGGCGTAAACCTGGCAATCAATGGCATTCCTTCAGGCAAAGCGCCAGGCCCAGATGGTGTCCCAATGGACTTATTTAAGGAAATCTCTCAATTCGGGCCCCTTTAATTACTAATGTTTTGAGGGCAGCAATTGTTGGTCCACTGGTCACTACATGGCAAGAGCCAATTGCTGTCCTGATCTTCAAGAAGGGGGATAGGTCCCAACCCAGTTGCTATCATCCAACTTCTCTTCTTGATAGCACAGTTAGGATCTTGGGAAGGGTTATATTTTCTAGGCTAGAAGAATGGGTGGTTATGAACAATGCCATGCTTCCGCCCTGGTTTGGGTACGATTGATCAGTGTCTGAATTTGCATCTTATCAAAAGAAAAGTACATCAAGGAAAAGAGAGGGTCCATGCATTTGGCTTTCATGGACTCTCTAATGCCTTTGACATGTTATAGTGTCCCAAACTCTGGAATATTATGGATGGTGTGGGTATTGAAAGGGCCTTAATCAACCTGCTTCACTGATTATATTGGCATACATCTGCAAAGGTCTGGTTTGGGAACAAGGGCAAACTTACACAATGATTAAATTCAACCTTGGGCATTCGTCAGGGCTCTGTTATGGCCCTGTTTCTGCTTTATATCAATGGTTCAGAAAGTTTTTGTGTGCGTAATACTTCGAGAGACAAGATGGCGTCTCTGTAAAAGACCGAGGCGGGCTCCTGATTCCTCGCTGCCCGATGCTGATGACTGAGGCTACACTGAGCCTCACAAACTTCATATCTGCCCCTCGGAAAGAGCATCATTTGTGCCCCGCTCACCTGGTGCGAGGAGGGGAGGTCATGTCCCGAGTAGTGGATGGGGCTCGGACGGTCCTGGTAGCGCTGGGGAAATCCATCGAGCAGTACTCTGTCTCAGCCCGAGCCGCTGCGGAACTGCTGCTGGTACTCGCAGTACGGCATGGGTGGCTCTCGGCATGGGAAGGCACCAAAAACAGTATGCCTCCCAAATCTGCACGCACTGCTCGTGATCGGAGCGGAGATGCTGGACAATTAGTTACGGTAGCGGCTGTCACCACGGCGGTATGCCCTCCTGCACGCCCCAAGGGATCCAAAACCATTCTTGCCTGTGGCCCCAGAAATGCCCCTAAAGGAAGTAAGGGAGTGGAGGCTAATGCTAACAAGAGCAATGTTAATGAAGAGAAGGGGGCAAAAACGCACTCTCCCCTCCAGCAGGCAATTACTGAGTTCTTCCCTCCCACCACGGCTGCCCCTGAAGGACAAAAGAGTACCATCAATGAGGTAGGAGGGGATGGGGAGGGAGAGCACCACTCCATAATTCAATGTAAGAAGCCGAACCCCAATGATGTTGCCAATATCTCGAGGGGCGAGCCTGAACCAGAACAACCGGATCATAGCTCAGGGAAAGAGACTCCCTTAGTCACCCTAGTTCAGAAAGACCCAGGGGTCAGGCAAGAGTAGGGTGCTACCCCACAGGAGGAAGTATCTCAGACCGCGGAGCACTATGTGATTACACCAGAGGCTTCAGGCCCCCCACCTCTAAATAGTGCAGGGCTAGAGACAAAGGCATTAATAAAGAGGGCCACAAGCCACCGGCCCCTTGAAGAATTCCTAGACCTAGGGGATAAGTTCTTCTCCTTGACCGACGGCTCTGACACAAGTACGGCAAGCGCTGTAGTATTTGACGGGGAGAGCGGGTCTATATCTTAATAATAATAATACAGAAACTTGTAAAGCGCAACAGCTACCTCAATCAGAGGCGTCCCGGTGCTCAAGCAACAGGCGGTGCACACGTCGAGGTGGATACACTGAGACCGAGCCTATTCAGACCTAAAGAGCCATGTCTTCAGTGCTTTTCTGAAGCAGGACTCTGAATCAACCTGGCGAAGATACCCAGGCAGGGAATTCCACAGTTTGGCCGTCCTCACAGAAAACGCTCTGCCCCCCAAACGAGCTTTCGCAAAGCGGGGTGTGCAGAGCAGATTCTGCGAGTTTGACCTTAAAGATCGGATTTGTTTGTTGCTGTATAGCCTTTGTTTAAGGTAATCGGGGCACTTTCCCTTCAGGGCTCGGTAGGCCAGAGTCATGGCCTTAAATTCAATTCTTTTGGCTACTGGGAGCCAATGCAGCGCAAGTAAATGCGGAGAGACATGATGTCGAAAAGGTATGCGTCTGATCAGTCTCGCAGCCGCATTCTGTACCATCAGAAGTCGTTTGATCAAATATTTAGGAAGGCCAAGATATAAGCCATTTGCGTAGTCCAGCCTAGATGTCACTGTGGCATGGACTACGGATTTGCGGCAGTCTTCGGGTAGGTAGTGCAAAAATTTACGGAGGTTTCTCAACTTGCTGAAGCAAGTAGCAGAGACCTGGTGAATTTGAGCTGAGAAGGAAAGATCAGCCTCCCACCTTACGCCTACATTTTTAATGTTAGTGCCGGGGGTGGGAGGTGCGCCCATTTCTGACGGCCACCACAGATCTGGTGCCGGCGCAGGGCCTTTTCCAAAGAACATCACTTCTGTTTTATCCGCGTTAAGTTTTAACTTATTATTGTTCATCCAAAGTGCTATGTCTCTCAAACAGCCCTTAAAGTGCTTGAAGGCATCAACTGTCTGCTCCTGAAAAGAGAAAACCAACTGGGTGTCATCGGCGTAAGAAATCGCCTTCACCTCCCAGTTGGCAATCAGAGAGAAAAGCGGAGCCAGATACAGATTAAAAAGCAGAGGGCTCAGTGCAGAGCCTTGCGGAACTCCACACCAAAGGGATTTGGGCTTTGAATCAAATGGTTGTAGGGCAACCTTCTGAGTGCGACCGGTCAGATATGATATCAACCAG
Source organism: Calotriton arnoldi (assembly GCA_963921515.1). Classification (NCBI taxonomy): domain Eukaryota; kingdom Metazoa; phylum Chordata; class Amphibia; order Caudata; family Salamandridae; genus Calotriton; species Calotriton arnoldi. The sequence goes on from CAWUFW010021264.1 coordinate 57,912, forward strand.
GCCAGCGCCTTACCCCCAATACCCATGTCCCGTAATCTCTGAATCAGTATGGAGTGGTCTACCGTATCAAATGCCGCAGATAGATCCAGGAGCACCAGCAGCGCTGATGCCCCTGAATCAAGCGAACCTCTCACTGACTCCGCCACCTTGAGGAGAGCAGTCTCGGTACTGAAGCCTGTCCGGAAACCGGATTGTGTGTCATGCAACGAATCCCTGGTTCTCCATAAAGTTAGTTATCTTCCAGCTCTAGTTCCGATCCCAGCAGCCAGGTGGACGGGCCTGTCACTATAGTCCGCAGGAAGAGAAACCTCAGGCGCAGCAAGGATTGACAGGGCAAGGAGGGTCCGAAGAAGCAAGGAAGTCTTGCCCTAAAGTGGGATTACTCTGCCACGCAAAAGGGATCCGAGGAGCCTTACTCGGCAGTGAGAAAGGGGCATAGTAGTCAAGAGCTTGAGGAACCGACTCTGAGATTAATATACGACTCGATAAAACAACATCAGGAAGAAACACGAAGAGATGGCAAAAAAAACAGCCTCGCGACAAAGAAGTTACAGGGAGCGGTCAGAAAGGTAGCGAAAGCCTGTTCCGAAATGGGTGAAAGGATTTTAGCAGTAGAGGAACGCACGGCCGGATTGGAAAATGAAGTTGCGAAGAGGCAAGAACAAACTGCAGCCCAGGGTGCACGGATAGCGGACATACAATGGAAGCTTGAGAATTATGAAAATCGGCAAAGATGCAACAATCTACGGATCCTGGGTATAGAAGAAGGTATAGAAGGAGGTGACATCAGAGCCTATGTTCTAAAACTGCTGAAAGGAGCTTTCCCAGAGCTCCAACAGTGGAATTGGGACCTAGAAGTCCAACGGGTCCACTGCTACCCTCTTATGCTCAAAAATCCCAGGCAGACCCACACAGGGGGGATGCAACAACCAAGAGCCATCATAGCATACTTCGGGAATTTCCTATTGCGTGAAGCAATATTCCTCAAAGCACGCCCGTATTCCAGACGCTCATATGAAAGACAGTCATTTTTCACTCGACCCGACTTCTGTCATGTGACGGTGGAAAGACGTTGGCACCTGAGACAGCTGATCCAACCTTGTCAAGCGCAGGGAGCAGAGGCTTATTTGTTATATCCAGCCCGACTGAAAATAATCCACAAAAACAAAGTTAGAGTTTTCACATCGGGAATAAAGGTAAAGGAATACTTGGACGAAATACGAGAATAGAATCTGAATGTGAACAACTAAATAAATGTATCATTGGCACAGTGAAGGGATGAAATGGTGAAGAGAGGCTCTACCTAGAATGATAAGGGCATCGGGCGGGGGAGGAGGGACACAGGCACCATCACCCTGACCTCACAAGGTCTGTTTGTCTCACTAAATGGGTGGGGGGAGGGAGGGTCTCGGGGGAAGGGGAGGGTTTTTGGGAAGAGGGGAGGGGGAGGGAATGGGGGAAGGGTAGTTCAGGGAGGAAATAGGGCACAACAAGCACAAGGGAGATTCCAGACAAAAGGTGAAACTGGTTGTTGGGAAAGGAAGAATAAGAATAGGGTATCTATTGAAGGGAGGTGGCATCCTGTGGATGTAGGGAGAAAAAAAAGACTATTACGATGAATCTAAGGATAGCCTCAGTTAATATTTGCAGTTTAAATGACCCTGGAAAACGACGTAGGGTTACAGAAGACTTGAAAATGTTGCGGTCTGATATTGTCTGTCTCCAGGAGACGCATATTATGGGGGCGGAATTTTTTTTTTAGATCAGCTAGGGTACAATTTTGTAGCACACACCACACAGGGCACTAGAACTAGGGGGGTTGCCATTCTAATTCGGGGAAAAGAGATTGTCTGTAAGAAGCAATTGGCCGATAAATATGGGCGCTGGGTCATTGCAGAGTTACATATGTCTACATTTTCCTTCACCCTCTGCTCAATATCTGGGTCAACAGGAGACGACCCCGAGGTTTTTGAATTTTTGAACCTGGAATTAGCTGGATGGCTGACCCCGATAATAATGTGTGGGGGCCTGAATATCAATGGGATTGGAGTGCGGTGGAGCAGTAGTCCGGGAACATATAAAGGTCGGAAGCCTAGGGTTCATAAGATAAAAAGATAAGATAAGATAAAATATATTTATAAAGCGCTCGATTGCCGCAGCGTCTTGGCACTAGTGAAAGTGTGAATAGGGAGCTGCTCTGTTTGATCCTGGGCTCTGTCCCACTTCATAGGGCTCTGTCCCACTTAGTGGAAGGGAACGGGTTACTAGATGTATGGAGAGAGATAAAAACGGCAAAACCTGACTCCGGAAGCACCTATTTTTCGGCTCCCCACAGAACAGTTGCTTGGTTGGACTATTTTTTTGTTTCCCAAGGTCTAATTGCGAAATGCTGTATTGAAAAATTTCCCCGAGTAATGTCAGACCATAACCCTCTAGTCCTCGGGATATCACAGGTCGGGGGGAGAGGGCACAACAGAATTGAACTTTTGAAAGGGGATTGTTAGTGGATGAGGGTTATATCACCCACATGAAAAAATGGATAGAAGAGTTCCTGGGATACAATACAGGGAGTGACCGATCCGGTATGGTATGGGATGCTCTGAAGGCAGGTATCCACGGAGAGACATTAAGTTTTAGCCTACACCTTTCTAAAAAACAACGTCAGCAAATAACCGAATTATATCAAAGATTGAGAGCAATTGTAGAAGATCTAGTAAGAGTGCTAGAAGCAGGAGAGAATATTGAGGGTATACTGAATAGGCTTGCCTTAGCTAAAGCAGCTATAGGTGATGTGGTTATAGCAAAGGTAACTGAGAAGTATATGACACGAAGGGAGGAATGCTATGAGTGTAGCCAGCGGGCCGGGCGTATATTGGCAATCCGCACCAGACAGAAGAACGTACAGAACGAGATAATAGCCATTTAGAATGAACATGGGAACCTAGTTACCACAGCCCAGGGAATCCGAGAGGAATTGCCCAGGTTTTACATGAAACTGTACGACTCTGAGAAGGACAGTGGCGACAGCAGTGCTAATGCAATCAGGGAATATATAGCCTCTGATGATTGGGAGAAATTTTACTTGGAGGATCAGGAAGCTATGGCGGCTGCATTTTCATCTGATGACATTTTTAAAGCACTTATTGAGCTTGCAGCAGGGAAAGCTACGGGCCCAGACCGAATTCCGCTTGAGTTTTAAAAAATCTTCTGGTCCTCTCTTGGGGAGACTACTCAAAGATGCTCTGTCAGGTACAAATGGGAGAACCACCCCCAGAGTCCTGGGCACAAGCTAGCATAGTTGTATTTTTAAAGAAGGGGAAGTCACCCACAGATCCAGGGTCATATCGACCAATCACGTTGATGAACACAGATACCAAAATATATTCTAAGGTCCTGGCAAATCGCCTGAGCCCAGTAATTGGACGAGTTATCTCGCCCAGACAGCACGGATTTATACCTGGGAGGGGTACCACAGACCATGTTAGCAGAGTTATTACACTCTTCGACGAGGCGTCTGTCTCAGGAGACCCTATGGCTCTTATACTCTTAGATGCGGAGAAAGCATTTGATAGGGTCTCCTGGGACTTTCTGTGGGCGGTCCTCGAGCAGCTGGGGGTACGAAGGGATTTTATCAAAGCCCTACGAGTATTATATGCTCCTCCCATAGCTAGATTGGTATTGGCTGGAGGGCAAACGGAGGAATTCAAGATAAAAAGAGGAACTAGGCAGGAGTTTCCCTGCTACCCATTATTATTTGCTTGCTATATTGACCCCCTAATTTGCAGAATCGATGCTAACCCCAGGATAAAACTTATAAGCTTTCATGGGCTGGACACTAAGATCTTGGGGTACGCAGATGATTTCGCGAGTACTACACCAACACCCGAGTCAGCATTGGTTGAAATAACAAAAGAAGCGCTGGCCTTCAGGGAAATATCAGGGTATTCACTTAATCAACACAAAACCCAAATTATAATTAATGAATATCTCAGGCTGAATGACCCTCGGGTTGCTCAGTCGGCAATGTGCCTAGGGGCAAATATATAAAGTAATATTGGGGAAATCGTGGAGCTGAATCTGGCCCCGGTTATTCAGAAGGGATCGCAGGACTTTGCCCGTCTGAACAATCTCCATCTGTCATTGGTAGGCCGATGCAATGTGGTGAAAATGATTTTTCTGCCTAAAGTTTTTTTTTTTTTTTAGATCAATACCCTTGATATTTGAGACAGTTTGGTTCAGAAAGTTAGACGGGGTTGTAAATAGATTCATATGGGCATACGGCAAGACAAGGCGGGCCATGAAGTTTATGTCTCTCCCCAAAGAGAAAGCAGGAAGGTCGGCCCCAGATTTTAGATTATATCATCTAGCATCAGCCCTGCAATACATGTGTGCATTAGTGGGGGGAAACCCCTTTGACCCTTGGAACCAGGGGAGGGTACCAAATATCTACGATTTACTGGTGGGGAAAGATGCTAAAAATTTGTACTTAAGGTTTATTGAGCCTAGCTATTACAAGAAGGTGAGATTTAAGACTCTATTAGCTGCAGGTCAGGTGTGGAAGACAATAAAAAGAAAGACGGGGATAGGGAGAATAAATCACTATACCCCATTATACATGAATCCATCATTACCAATAGTTTTTCATGATAGCATTATGAAATGATGGAAAGACTTAGGGGTAGACTTGGTGGGGATTTAGTCGATGCAACTGGATTTAGGTCATTCTCAGAGTTACAGGATAAATATGGTGTAGACAGGAAAGATTTTTTTAAATATCTACAGATTCGTAGCTACTGGGGGAAGAAAACAGGGGGTCCAAATGGGTTAGCCAAGAATGCCATGATCGATAGGTTAAGGGATGAAGATGGATGCACCATCAGTAGAATCTATAGTGAGTTGATCACCATGCAGCCAGATGATTTAGAGAGGCAGGCTGAAAAATGGGACCAAAGCCTTGGGGTAGAATGATCTGACTTCCTTGATTCTTTAAACAAGGGACATAATATACTCTGCTCTTCAAAACTGCAGGCACAACATTTCAAAACAATTTTAGATTTGTATTACACACCGGATAAAATAGCAAAATGGGGGGGGACTGTGGGTATCTGCTGCCCCCGCTGCCAAGCAGTTAGGGCAAATGTTGTGCACATGTTCGTGACCTGCCCGCGGATAGATACTCTTAAAAAAGGTATAGAACAGTTTTTAGAGCTAACCCTGAAGGTGAAAGTGGTTTTTACCCCAGAAATAATGCTACTGGGGGATAGTAGCACAGGGTCCGATTGTGCCCAACCACACTTTATGTTTTTGGCAATGGCAGTAGTTAAAATCTGTATTGCCACAGCATAGCTAGACCTAGAGGCCCCATCTTTCTCGCAATGGCTTGCTCGGCTTCTCTCCACCTTTAATCTGGAGGATGGAATCTATGAAAGAAAAGGCCTAAAGGCTCAAAAATTGGGGAAAATAATATGGACTCCAGTCTATCGATGGAAGGCGGAGGTCGGGGATCCCTGAAAGAATAATGAACTGAAATTTTGCTTATGAAAAATAGTGCTGCTACAGTTTTACCCCAATGTCTTTCTTTTTTGAATATTAACAGTCTTTTTTGTTTCTTTTTCTTAAAAAGGAGGGAAAGAAAGGAGAAAAAAAAGGGGAAGGGAAGGAAAAAAAAAGAAAGTAATAATGTACTGAAAACATTATGTATATATGAAAGCTATGCTGCTATTTAATGTATAAGTTTTTATCCCAATGTATCTTACAACTTGGGAATCTCTCGTAATAACTATCTGTATATGAATTTATTTATGTGCCCTGCCCAAAAATACCTTAAAATAAAATAAATCTGTTAGACTTGGCATCTTTTGGCGTGTTTCCCCTGACTTTTTGCTTTCTGACCTCCCGGTTTTGACTCTGTTTTTGCTGGTGTAATGATTCTGCGCACTTTCCTCACTGCTGTCCAGTGGGAAAGTGCAAGTGCTCCTGTATAAAATGCGTTATGGATTAGTGTTTCCATGATTGGCCTATTTGGTTTATGTGTCAGTCCCTTGTAAAGTGCACTGCGAGTGCCAGGGCCTATAGACCAAATGCTGTTGGTGGGCTGCAGCACTGGATTGTGCCACCCACGCAAACAGTCCGTAAAGTGTAACTAGGGCCTGCCAACGCAGAGCCTGTGCGCAGCCTGGGGCTGCCATATCGACTTGGCAAGTGCACACACTTGCAAGTCCCTAAACCTTCCCTTTGCTACATGTTAGTCACCCCTAAGGTAGGCCCAAGGTACCCCTGTGGGCAGGGTGCGTTGTACGCGAAAGGTAGGACATGCCCTGGTGTGTGCGGCATGTCCTGATAGTGAATTACAGCCTAGTTCGTTTTTCACTATTGCAAGGCTACCTGTTCCCCTAGGCCAGAACGGGCAGTTTTGATTATTACAGTTTATAATCCTAACTGACCCCGGGAACATGGTAGAAATTCGAGTTTAGTATGCCTGGACTCAGAATGATAAAATGCATCTTTTAGTGAAGTTGGTTTTAACATTCTGTGTTTGAAAATACCACTTTTAGAAAGTAGGTATTTTCTTGTCTAACCATCCAAGCCTGCCTCTGCGAGGTTGTGTATTCCTTGTCTGGAGTGTGAGTGACAGGGGCTGGGGGATGCCAGGAGACAGGGTGAGTCAGCACAGGGCTGAATAGCAAGATCTACATGTAGATGGGTGGGAGGGGTCGCACCTGGGCCCTGAATAGGACAGTGCCTTCCCTCCACAATGCTGGCTCCACCTCCTGTGGTGCGTCTGATGTCCCTGGCCTACTCACTGAAAGAAGGGACGGAGACTTGTCAACAAAGTGCTCCAGATCTGGTTTGGACTAGGCAAAGGCCTCTCTGCCTTCAGAGAACAAAGGAATTTGGGATATAAATATTGGGGCCCTGACCCCATGAATTTAGATCTCGCTGGAATCAAGGAACCTGCCAAGACGAAGAGCTGGAAGAGCTGCCAGGAGGAGTACTGCACCTTTGCTGTGTTGTTGCTTTGCTGGGTTGGCCTGCAGTTGCTGCTTCTGTCTTGGGCAGTGAAAGGACTGGACTGAACTTTCTACAAACTTGTGCTGAGTATCTCCAAGGGCCTGGAACCGAGCTGGCCTCCTGTTAAGAAGTCTCAGGGACTGCAAATACTTCACAAGCCTCTGGGTACCGCTTCTGGAACGCTGTTTCAGTTGCCACAGAGGAAGGGAACTGCAACCGACTCCGTCAACCGAATCCATCCCTGGCCGGTGACCTGTTTGCACCGCAGACCGCATCGCCCCGCCCCGCTTCGCATCGCAACCCTGGTCTCACCGTGGGCGACGTCCGACGCCGCCAACATCGAGCCGCTGCTTGCACCGTGACGTGTGGGCACCGCAGTTCGCATCGCATCGCTTCACTGAACCAACCGGACCCGACCGACGAGGTCGCTGCAACTGGCTCAAGAGTCGTGACCGCACCGCATTTGGGGCACCGCTCGCACGTCTGCGACGCACCGCTCCGACTCGCACCGCTGTCCGACGCCAGCTCCCGCACTCCGGCTTGGTCGCCTGCATCGCAACCTGTCAGCACCGCATCGAGCATCGTCTCACCCTGCATTGCACGCCTTGGACTCACCGACTCCGTCTGCACGACGCTCATCGAGCCGCTGCCTGCACCGCATCGAGGACACCGCACCTTGCATCGCTCCGTCTTGCACCGCAACCGCGACGAACGCCGACCGGCTCGTACACTCCGTACCAGCCACAACGAGAAAGGTACTGTAACCGAGTCTGTTCATGACTCTGCTGGCCCGTATTGACGCGGTCGGCTGGAACTGTTAGACTCTGTGGCTTTCAGCATCACTGTAGGCTCGGACGGAGCTACCGACTCGTACGAACTTTGTTTTTGAACTATTCCTGCAAAGAAGAAGTTACCGTATCAAGCATTCATTTTTAAAGTATAGTATTGTGGATTTTTGTCGTAATTGGTTTTGTCTTGAGTATATAAAATACTGGTTATTTTTCTAAACTGGTGTGGTGTCCGTTTGTAGTGCTTACACTGTATTACTGTTGGTTATGTGCAAATGCTTTACACACTGCCTCTGAATTAAGCCTGACTGCTCGTGCCAACCTACCACGAGGGTGAGCAGGGGTTACTTCATGAGTGTAACACCCTTACCCTGACTAGGAAGAAGGGTCCCTACTTGGACAAAGGTGCAAGCCCTTGCCAACTAGAGATCCCATTTCTAACATTGGTTGTCAGCGGTGAGGATAGGACTTGTGTTTGCACTTGACTTACAGTGATTGGTGTGCACTACTACCATATCTGCAGACCATTACGTACCACATACTGGTTCTTTTTCCTTTGGCCTATTTTTGATCTTGCCAGTTTTCAACTAACTACTTTTGTCATGCCTGAATCAATTGCATCATCCGTTGCATCTCTGGAAGTTATCTTTGAGGAGGATAGGTTGGAATCCTACGCCGTAAAGAAGCTACGAGCGATTTGTAAAAACCTGAAAGTCCAAATTAAAGGCCTCACAAGGAAGGAGGAGCTACAGAAGGCGCTGAGGGCCTGGGTAGCAGCCAGACATGCCAATGGGCAGCCTGGTAATCTCAGTGAGGAGGTGGAGGAGCCTATTTCCAGGGTGGATGTGCTTTTGGGTAGGGGGGAACCCGCCAGGTCAGGCAGCAGCAGTCTGTCCCCAGAGGAGCTGGAGGACAGGCGGGAGGCAAGGCAGTTCGAGCTGCAGAAGCTCAGGCTGGAGAGTGAGCGGAGGAGAAGAGATTGGCCATAGAGGAGAGGAAGATGCTCTTAGAGCATGAGAGAGAACTGAAGGAGCTAGAACTTAGGAGTAAGTCAGGCTCAGATGGTGGCAGCAATTCGTCCAGAAAGGCAGACAGGATTGTGCACATTCCCAAGAACGTAGGCAAGGAGTTCAAGAAGGGGGATGACATACAAAGGTGGTTTCAGGGTTATGAGGCAGCCATACACATGAATGGGGTCCCTGAGGAGAATTGGGGAGCAGGATTGTGGCCACTTTTCCCTGAAGAAGCAAGGGATGCTCTGATAGCTTTGGGTAAGGGGTATCACCTCACCTATGCTGACATGAAGGATGCCCTTCTCACGAAGTATGGTCTTACTCCTGAAAAGTACAGGGATCAGTTCAGGTCCAGTAAGAAGTCTGATGCCAACACTTGGTTGGAATGTGTGGATGTGTTCTGCAGGTCTCTGGATGGTTGGGTGAAGGGCAGTAGCGTAACAGATTTTCAGGGGCTCTACAACTTGATTGCATGGGAGCACTTGTCTAGTCTATGTTTTGCAGATCTGTGCCAGCACCTAGTTGATAGTAAGCTAACTGACCCCAGGAAGCTTGGTATGGAAGCGGACCGCTGGGTGAGTACCAGGGTCCACAAGAAAGCGTTTGGGGAGACTCAGCCAAAGGTGGGCAGGGTCCCCAGCAGAAAGGTGGGGGGACAAGGGTAAAGCACAGGAGTTCTCTAAAGGGCCCCAAACTAGTACCCAGGGTAAAGGTTCCCAGCCCCCGGTGATAAGAAGAAAGGGGTCTCTACAGGAAGCCTGTTGAGACCGGCCCCGCAAGTGTTATGCATGTGACCAGGTAGGTCACTTTGAGGGGACCCCAAGTGCCCGAAGGGGACACAGCCACCCACCGGTGGACAGTCCAAAGTGTTGGCTAGTGTAGCGCTTGGGGAGGAGGGGTGCCCACAGGAGGGTGGGGATCCCGCAGAAATGACCCTTGTCTCACTAGGGGACAGTGAGATGGTCCCAGGAAACCAGGTGCCCCCTAACACAAAGAAATATAGCACCTGGGTGACCATTAATGGGAACAGGGTAGAGGCTCTCAGAGACACTGGAGCCAGTGTGACCTCAGTCCGGTGTCACCTGGTGTCTGAGAAGCAAGTAGTCCCCGGGGCATTCCACCAAGTAGTTGCTGTAGACAACTCTGAGCGCCAGTGTATGGTGGCGCAGGTTCCCTTTGAATGGGGGGGTCTCAGGTCCCTTGAGGGTGGTTGTGAGCCCTACCATGCCTGTAGATTGTCTGCTAGGAAACGACCTGGAGCAGTCCTCATGGAAGGAGGATGAGCTCAGGTCTCACTTGGAGATGCTTGGGTTGCCAGAGTGGGCATGCGTGTCTACTCGGTCAATGGCAGCCAGAAAGGGTGATCAAGAGGACTTGGAGCCTGAAACAGTGGCCCAAGTCCCTGCCAAGAGAAAGGGCAGGGGCGCGGGAAACCGGCCCCGAAGTTCCCACGGACCGGGAGGAGGCGGACCTCGAGGGGGACGCCCCGGTGCCTACAGGGGAACAGGTAGCCGAACTGGGAGACATCTCTGAGCTGACCCATTGGCAGCAAGAAGGGGGTCCCACCAGGGAGGAGTTCTGCAGGGAGCAGAACGAGGTGCCCTACTCTGGAGGGTCTGCGGCGGCAGGCTGCAGACCAGGCAGCTGGTAATCAGTCCGGGTCATATCTGATCTACTGGGAGAGTGGTCTCCTATACAGTGAGCCTAAGGTTGCTGAGCCTGGGTCAGCCCGTGTGCTGGTGGTACCCCAGCGCTTCAGGACCTTCCTACTGGGTCTGGCTCATGACGTGCCTTTGGCAGGACATTTGGGGCAGGACAAGACCTTTGACAGGCTTGTCACCCACTTCTTTTGGCCCCAAATGCGAAGGCAGTCAGATGCACACTGTAGGTCTTGCCAAACTTGCCAGGCAAGTGGTAAGAGTGGGAGGAAGGTCAAAGCTCCTCTCCAACCTTTTCCTGTTGTTGGAACACCCTTTGAAAGGGTAGGGATGGATATTGTGGGGCCACTGGACCCCAAGACAGCCATGGGCAACAGGTACATCCTGGTCTTGGTGGACCATGCCACCCGGTACCCGGAGGCAATCCCTCTCAGGACAACGACGGCACCAGTGGTGGGCCGGGCGTTAATGGGGATCTTTTCCCGTGTGGGATTCCCCAGAGAGGTGGTTTCTGATAGGGGGACCAATTTCATATCGAAGTATATGACATCCCTGTGGAAGGAGTGTGGTGTAACCTACAAGTTCACCACTCCTTACCACCCACAAGGAAACGGTCTGGTGGAGAGATTCAACCAGACCTTGAAAAGCATGATCAAGGGTCTAACAGAACCCATGAGGTGTAAGTGGGACGTCCTCTTGCCATGCCTACTCTTTGCATACAGGGAGGTGCCTCAGAAGTCTCTTGGGTACAGCCCCTTTGAGCTCCTGTATGGCCACCCTGTCAGAGGACCTCTGAGTTTGGTAAAGGAAGGCTGGGAGGCAGCTCCCAGGAAAACTCCCCAGGATGTATTTAGCTACATGCTGGCCTTTAGAAACCAAACTGCCCGCTTCAGGAAACTCGCTCAGGCGAACCTAGAAGCAAGCCAGGAAGAAATGAAGAGATGGTATGACCAGAATGCCACTCTGGTCGAATTTCAACCTGGGCAAAAATTGTGGGTCATGGCCCCAGTGGCACCTTGTGCCTTGCAGGACAAGTAGACTGGGCCATATGAGGTAAAGGAGCGCAAAAGTGACGTCACCTACCTGGTGGATTTGCAGGCTCCAAGGAACCCTTTGAGGGTCCTTCACGTGAACCGCCTCAAACCCCACTTCGAGAGGTCCGAAGTGAGTATGCTCTTGGCGACAGATGATGGGGTGGAAGAGGAGAGTGAGCCTCTCCCTGACCTCCTGTCTACCAAGGAGCATGATGGGTCAGTAGAGGGTGTGATCCTCTCCCCTACTCTGACTCAGGAGCAGCAGGGGGACTGTCGCCAGTTGTTGGGACAGTTCGCCCCACTGTTCTCTCTGACCCCCGGTGTTACTCACTGGTGTACCCATGACGTGGACACCGGTGACAGCCCTCCTGTGAAGCACAAGATTTACAGGTTGACTGACCGGGTCAGAGCCAGCATCAAGGAGGAGGTCTCTAAGATGTTGGCGTTAGGGGTGATTGAGCCCTCCCACAGTCCTTGGGCCAGCCCAGTGGTCTTGGTCCCAAAGGCTGCGGCGCCCGGTGCCACTCCAGAACTCCAGTTTTGTGTGGACTACCGTGGGCTCAATGCCGTCACCAGGACTGACGCGCACCCCATCCCCAGAGCTGATGAGCTCATTGATTGGTTGGGAGCTGCCCGGTTCCTCAGCACGTTTGATTTGACGTCTGGGTACTGGCAGATTGCCTTAACCGATGGGGCCAAGGAGAGATCAGCATTCTCAACCCCAGAAGGTCATTACCAATTCCGGGTGATGCCCTTTGGGTTGAAGAATGCCCCTGCCACCTTTCAGAGGTTGGTCAATCAGGTGTTGGCTGGGCTGGAGGATTTCAGTGCCGCCTACCTGGATGACATTGCTGTGTTCAGTTCCAGCTGGGAAGAACATTTACAGCACCTTGAGAAAGTGTTGAGGGCTCTGCAAGGTGCAGGCCTCACGATCAAGGCCAGTAAGTGCCAGGTCGGGCAGGGTTCTGTGGTGTACTTGGGACACCAGGTAGGAAGCGGCCAGGTGGCGCCCCTACAACCCAAGATTGACACCATTCTGGCTAGGGAACCCCCCAAGACCCAGACAGAGGTGAGAGCCTTCTTAGGTCTCACCGGCTACTATAGGAGATTTGTTAAGGGCTATGGCACCATCGTTGCCCCCTTAACAGAGCTGACCTCTAAGAGGCAGCCCAGGAAAGTGATCTGGACTGAGTCCTGCCAGAAAGCTTTTGATGCCCTGAAGGCCGCCATGTGCACGGCGCCCGTGCTCAAGGCACCTGACTTCTCCAAGGAATTCGTCGTGCAGACTGACGCTTCAGAGCATGGTGTGGGAGCGGTGCTCTCACAACTGAACGAAGAGGGCCTGGATCAGCCTGTAGTCTTCCTTAGCAGGAGCGTACTTCCCAGGGAACAGAGGTGGAGTGCCATAGAAAGGGAAGCTTTTGCTGTGGTCTGGGCACTGAAGAAGTTGAGACCATACCTGTTTGGGACTCACTTCCGGGTTCAGACAGACCACAGGCCCCTCAGATGGTTGATGCAAATGAGGGGTGAAAATCCAAAACTGCTGAGGTGGTCCATCTCCCTACAGGGAATGGACTTTACGGTGGAGCACCGTCCTGGTACAGAACACGCCAATGCAGATGGTCTGTCCAGGTTCTTCCGCCTTAGTGAGGAGAACTCCAATGGGGTTGGGTAGTTCTCCCTACTTTCAGCTGGAGGGGACATGTGTTAGACTTGGCATCTTTTGGCGTGTTTCCCCTGACTTTTGCTTTCTGACCTCCCGGTTTTGACTCTGTTTTTGCTGGTGTAATGATTCTGCGCACTTTCCTCACTGCTGTCCAGTGGGAAAGTGCAAGTGCTCCTGTATAAAATGCATTATGGATTGGTGTTTCCATGATTGGCCTATTTGGTTTATGTGTCAGTCCCTTGTAAAGTGCACTGCGAGTGCCAGGGCCTATAGACCAAATGCTGTTGGTGGGCTGCAGCACTGGATTGTGCCACCCACGCAAACAGTCCGTAAAGTGTAACTAGGGCCTGCCAACGCAGAGCCTGTGCGCAGCCTGGGGCTGCCATATTGACTTGGCAAGTGCACACACTTGCAAGTCCCTAAACCTTCCCTTTGCTACATGTTAGTCACCCCTAAGGTAGGCCCAAGGTACCCCTGTGGGCAGGGTGCGTTGTACGCGAAAGGTAGGACATGCCCTGGTGTGTGCGGCATGTCCTGATAGTGAATTACAGCCTAGTTCGTTTTTCACTATTGCAAGGCTACCTGTTCCCCCTAGGCCAGAACGGGCAGTTTTGATTATTACAGTTTATAATCCTAACTGACCCCGGGAACATGGTAGAAATTCGAGTTTAGTATGCCTGGACTCAGAATGATAAAATGCATCTTTTAGTGAAGTTGGTTTTAACATTCTGTGTTTGAAAATACCACTTTTAGAAAGTAGGTATTTTCTTGTCTAACCATCCAAGCCTGCCTCTGCGAGGTTGTGTATTCCTTGTCTGGAGTGTGAGTGACAGGGGCTGGGGATGCCAGGAGACAGGGTGAGTCAGCACAGGGCTGAATAGCAAGATCTACATGTAGATGGGTGGGAGGGGTCGCACCTGGGCCCTGAATAGGACAGTGCCTTCCCTCCACAATGCTGGCTCCACCTCCTGTGGTGCGTCTGATGTCCCTGGCCTACTCACTGAAAGAAGGGACGGAGACTTGTCAACAAAGTGCTCCAGAACTGGTTTGGACTAGGCAAAGGCCTCTCTGCCTTCAGAGAACAAAGGAATTTGGGATATAAATATTGGGGCCCTGACCCCATGAATTTAGATCTCGCTGGAATCAAGGAACCTGCCAAGACGAAGAGCTGGAAGAGCTGCCAGGAGGAGTACTGCCCCTTTGCTGTGTTGTTGCTTTGCTGGGTTGGCCTGCAGTTGCTGCTTCTGTCTTGGGCAGTGAAAGGACTGGACTGAACTTTCTACAAACTTGTGCTGAGTATCTCCAAGGGCCTGGAACCGAGCTGGCCTCCTGTTAAGAAGTCTCAGGGACTGCAAAGACTTCACAAGCCTCTGGGTACCGCTTCTGGAACGCTGTTTCAGTTGCCACAGAGGAAGGGAACTGCAACCGACTCCGTCAACCGAATCCATCCCTGGCTGGTGACCTGTTTGCACTGCAGACCGCATCGCCCCGCTTCGCATCGCAACCCTGGTCTCACCGTGGGCGACGTCCAACGCCGCCAACATCGAGCCGCTGCTTGCACCTTGACCTGTGGGCACCGCAGTTCGCATCGCATCGCTTCACTGAACCAACCGGACCCGACCGACTAGGTCGCTGCAACTGGCTCAAGAGTCGTGACCGCACCGCATTTGGGGCACCGCTCGCACATCTGCGACGCACCGCTCCGACTCGCACCGCTGTCCGACGCCAGCTCCCGCACTCCGGCTTGGTCGCCTGCATCGCAACCTGTCAGCACCGCATCGAGCATCGTCTCACCCTGCATCGCACGCCTTGGACTCACCGACTCCGTCTGCACGACGCTGATCGAGCCGCTGCCTGCACCGCATCGAGGGACACCGCACCTTGCATCGCTCCGTCTTGCACCGCAACCGCGACGAACGCCGACCGGCTCGTACACTCCGTACCAGCCACAACGAGAAAGGTACTGTAACCGAGTCTGTTCATGACTCTGCTGGCCCGTATCGACGCGGTCGGCTGGAACTGTTAGACTCTGTGGTTTTCAGCATCACGGTAGGCTCGGACGGAGCTACCGACTCGTACGAACTTTGTTTTTGAACTATTCCTGCAAAGAAGAAGTTACCGTATCAAGCATTCATTTTTAAAGTATAGTATTGTGGATTTTTGTCGTAATTGGTCTTGTCTTGAGTACATAAAATACTGGTTATTTTTCTAAACTGGTGTGGTGTCCGTTTGTAGTGCTTACACTGTATTACTGTTGGTTATGTGCAAATGCTTTACACACTGCCTCTGAATTAAGCCTGACTGCTCGTGCCAAGCTACCACGAGGGTGAGCAGGGGTTACTTCACGAGTGTAACACCCTTACCCTGACTAGGAAGAAGGGTCCCTACTTGGACAAAGGTGCAAGCCCTTGCCAACTAGAGATCCCATTTCTAACAAAATCATTTTTTTTTAAAAAGAAAGTTTTTGTGTGCAGTGGGAAAGCACTTGACTAAACTGGTTTCCTGCTTGGTTCCAGTCTTGCTATACGTGGAGCTACTGGCGATAACCTAGAATGGCTTGCAAATCGTCCTCAATGGACAATTTAGAAATGAAATGTATTGATAATTTAGATATGAAATTTAATTTGATAAATTCCTTAGTT
Organism: Calotriton arnoldi; assembly: GCA_963921515.1. Classification (NCBI taxonomy): domain Eukaryota; kingdom Metazoa; phylum Chordata; class Amphibia; order Caudata; family Salamandridae; genus Calotriton; species Calotriton arnoldi. Next base: position 73,724 of record CAWUFW010021264.1, read on the forward strand.
ATGAAATGTGTCCCGAAAAATGCTACGTTCAAAAATTCAGCTTAGCAGTGGCGGAAGTAGCCAAAGTCCAACATTTTACTTATTTGGGCATCCCTATAGATGCGGCAAACAATTGGAAGTTCTTGTTAAGTCCATTCATTTTCAGAAATCTATTGACTTGGTTTTTCATTTTGCTGCAAGACTTGGTCATAAGCTGGTGAAGGAGATCCTGCATAATGACAGTATTAAATGTGTTGCAGTTGAAACTTGTGGTGCCGGAGTACAGGGATATGCCAACATAGAAAAGGTCCAAAAAGTGTAGAACAGATTCCTACATAGACTTCTGGCCCTACCTTAATCCGCACCTATTTTACTATGCCATTAGGATTTGTAGGAGAAGCCATCAAATTCAACCCATTACTCCTTTGGCTGTGGGTATGGAGTAACGCCAAAGCCAAACTCAGCTGGCTTATTATCTCTGATGGCCTAGCTTTGGACCGTTTCCTAAATATTCCATGGCTAGAGGGTACTAAGAGAACCTTTACTGAACTGGGAATTCAATATTGGCACAAACAGCCAGATAGTATCTCTGTACAATCAATAGCCATGGTGAAAGAATGCTTTTAGAATGCACGTCAGAAGGCATGAGATAAGATGAGGCAAGCCTCACAATTTGGTGTCCGCCCCCCAGCCATTAAATGTCACACCTGCACCAGTGGCTTTAATTGACTATTTCAACTTAGTCCACAATTTGGTAACTTTTCCTACCAGTGGCCCGTGGTTTTTAAATCTTCCACCATGCCCCTGTGATGATTCTTCCAGGTAAAGTACGTTTCCATTATATGTTATTTTCTACTCTTTACCTTTCCTATCGGAAGCGTTTTTTAGATCTGCTTTTCCATGAATTTATAGGAATTGGGAAGCTTGCAAGTTTGTTTTACGGTACTCAATTACATAAAGTGTTTGCTGGCCACAAGGAACAAAATACTGAGGTGGATTAATAGCATGTCTTATAGGACATTCTTTTCCATGACTGTCTGTTTGAAGTTTTTATTGTTTTTTTATTCGTAGAAGAAGAACGTTTTAGTGATGAAATATTGCATAAGTTAGTTTTTAAACATAATATGATGTTAATTGTGTATGCTTTTTTAATATTTATTACTTGTATCTGTGTGTTTTATGGTTAGTTATCGCTGAATAAAGTTCAATTGACCCTCCCTAACATGGCATCATTATGTGATTTAAAAACTGAGGGGCATATTCTTAAGGACTTATTGCCGATTTATCGGCACTTTAGCGCCGCAAAAGTGGCAATAGATTTATCGCTCTATTCTCAAGCTGGTGCAAACTGCCGACATCGCCAGTTTACCAGAGATAGCTACCGCAAAAAACATCGCCACGGATGAGTGCGACAACTAACGCTAATGATGTGCAGAGTAGGCGTTCCCGTGCAAAAACACACGAAAACACCACTTCACGCGATTCTCAACGACCAGTCAGATCTGCGATGCGAACCAAGAACAGGCGATAAGGTGCGTTAGCTGCAGGGATTTAACACCTGCCTTTAGCTGGTGCTAAGCAGGATGACTACCTGCAGTATGAAAGGGAGCCCAGCCCAGAGCCACAACTAAAGACCCACAAATGCCATGGAGCCAATGAACATGCAGCTCGGAGACCCAAGAGGGCCACAACACCCACCGCCACCACCCCCAGGACCCCCCCTCCAGACCCCCCCCAGACTACCACTGAGGCAGAGTAGGACAAGACAGCGGACCTTCCGAAAATGGCATGGCCCCTCAGCCACACAAGTGCAGAATGGGGGGAGAGTTGGGAACCAAGTATGTGTGAAGGAGGCAACTCACCCATGAAGAAGAATGTACACAATGCCAAGTGTGGCGGTGATGTGCTGGACAGACCACAGAATGCAGAGCACAGACATGTCCATGTGGACATATACTGCTGGGGTTTGTAGTGTTGTGGACAGTGGACGCAAACATGTTACCTCAGGCAGTGGGGAAGACCCTGCACATGTAGCTGTGCCATCCCCCCCTGTAAGCGTAAGCGCAGTGGGCTGGGCCAGCGTACGCCACTCCAGCCTAGGAGTGCAGATAAAAAGGCCGGGGCTCTGGGGGTGGTTCTCTTCCATGATGGGCAATGCGTCTGCCAGGGCGGCGCACCTCACCCTGCCACGAGTCTGCCGCCGTGACCTCCAGACTCCGCGACACAGGCCCCCAGCGCATCCAGCAGCACAGCAACACGGAGTCATGCGTGTGCCGGATACTGCCTTAGTCCTACACTGCTGTCAGCAGGTCCCACAATTCAAATCGTGCCACATTTCTGTTAATGGGGGAAACCACTAGTCAACAGACATTGCCCCCAGTGCAGCCCGCCCGGATGACGCATCATCGTTGGCTGCATACCCGCTGAGCGCTTCAGGTGCCACTAACTCAGTGCACCACAAGTCATCGCCACGTGGCTGTGGGCCCTCGCTGACCGCTGCCTCCGGCCCACACTGCGGTCAGCAGGTCCCCCAAGTCAAACGACGCATCATCGCTGGCTGCACACCCGCTGAGCACTCCAGGTGCCACTGACCCTGTGCAAAACAAGTCGACGCCACGTGGCAATATTGAGGCAGAATAGAGTAGGCAAAAAGAACATTGCACCCAGTGCGGCCCGCCCGGACGACGCATGATCGTTGGCTGTGCACCTGCTGAGCGCTCCAGGTGCCACTGACCCTGTGCAACACAAGTCATCACCACGTGGCTGTGGGCCCTTGCTGACCACTGCCTCCGGCCTACACTGTGGTCAGCAGGGCTCACAATTCAAATTGAGTCTTCATTTATTAATGGCGCAGTCCAGTAGGTAACAGACATTGCTTCCAGGGCGGCTCGCCCGGACGACGCATCATCACAGACCACGCACCCGCCAAGCGCTTCCGGTGCCACGAACTCAGTGTAGCTCAAGTCATGGACCCTTTATGATGTAATCATATGTGTGTGCTTCCAGTTCTGGTGCCCCTACCTCAGTGCACTGCAAGTCATGGACCCTTCATGAGTGACTCTGTGTGTGTGATCCGATGATCACTTTTCTAGTTGTTGCCAGCACCAACCACTCCCTGAGTGCTGGCTTACACTCACCCCACACCCATCCAGCACAGGTGTCACTGGACATGTGACCCTGGTAATAAAAAGGGGCCAGGCGCACGTGCCTGTAGCCAGTTTCACTATCTATCTAAGTGTGTCTGTGTGGTCATTATGTATGCGTGATGGCCCCTGGCCCTACCACATCACATCGTGCTGTGGACAGCGGATGCAAGCATGTCACCTCAGGCAGCTGGTAAGACCTTGGACATGTAGCTTTGTCGTCCCCCCCCTGTAAGCGTAAGCGGAGTGGGCTGGGCCGGTGTACGTCAGTCCAGCGCAGGGGTGTGTAGAATTAGCACGGGGCTCAGGGCGTGGTTCAGTTCTGGCCTGGACAAGGAAGTCACCAATGCGTGTGTCTCTGTTGTAGTGTCGGCGCAACCCGGCCCGCAATTGACAATGTTGCAATGTAGCATGTACCCGAAGGGCAGTCTCGCACGAACGGAGAAATGAAGGAGCGCATGACCGCTCGGGGTCTTGGCTCATACATGCCAAGTGTTGTGTGTATCTGCATTGCCGCAGCATGAGCCAAATGCCTAGCCTTAGTCGCAGCGTGAGTTCAGCCAGGCATGAACTCTACATCTGTGTCCGTACTAACCCTACCATAGGCCTACATTCACGTGGCCGCCCACCTTCAATGGACAACATCACAGTGTTGTTGTCAGGCTTGTGGACATGCGCAGACAGGCATGACAATGGTGTTCCGTTGGAGTGCAAGTGATGCAATCGCGCAGTGCACACAAGTAAATAGGCTTGGGGTGAGGGAGGAGCAGCTGTGAGGCAACGTAACACACAGTGATGCCACTCATTTGCATGGATCCCAAAGTCGCACACATCCCACCCCACACCCAACAAGCCACATCACACTTCATGAATGCAAGCAGATGACAAACTGACATTAGGGATGAAAGCTCCTTTGTCTGAACTATCAGGCGGAAGCACATCTGCACATCCGACCTCGGAATTGCATGTGCCCGGCACCCCCTGAAAGATACAATAGCAGTTGAGGACGACTCCCACACTACGCACAGCCCGACGACAGACCAACGTATACACACCCCACACACAGAAGTCCTTGCTCTGAGTTATCTTGCATGGAATGGCCTTCACACTTACTCCCACACCATCCCAGGCGTACAACCGTTGCACACTTAAACAACTCATTGATCCGAGCTGTGGCATTTCATCCACAGAACTGGCGCAGGTCAGAACAGTGCCGCTTCAACCAGAGCCACTAACGCAATGGCAGACCATCCCGGACACATGCACAACCCCTGTCACGTGGAACTGTACCGTGCACGTATCCTGCATTTACTGGGGGCACTGCCATTGGTAGTGCTGCGGATCAGTTACCGGCTGAGCTTCCGCCTTGCCAACGTCACCTGCGTGCAGCCTGTGTTGCATTGTCGCTCGTGCATATTCGAGTGGTCCATGGATGTCTGCCTATCCAACAGGACGGTAGCCAAACTGGATTTCGACATGTGTGTGTGCCCCCTGTTGGCCCACGACCATGAGTATCACCGTGACACCCGTCTATGGGATGCCTGGATACTTGGCATACATGCTGGCAGCTGGACCTGGGAGTTTGCAGAACTCCTCGTGTGCAGTGACCACATTGAGCCGCTCCCCTATTGGGCTGTAGTGCTAATTGGTGAAAGGGGGTGGACGCAGCACATCTGTCCGGACCTGCAAATGGTTAGCCTCGCCGTCCTGTTCGATGAATTCAACAACGACCTCATGTTGGAAATGATTGCCTATGAATCTGCACTCGCTTTCATGGACGTGTAACTACGTACTGCAGACACAACAGTTAGTTACACATTGCACATGTCCCGACACCTTGTTGGGACTTGTGGTTCTGGTCACATCTCCCACGACGACAGTGGACATGGCTGCATTCGCCTGGACTCCGAATACATGAGCGGACAACAACGCGGGTAAACACACACCTGTGAATGGTGCGGCACTCCCCCGGAGTGTACAGCGGCGCTTGGCAACGTTCCACGTTCTGACATACTGCTGCATTGGTCTACATGTTGTGGCACTTATCTAGGCCGTACTGACACGCATATGCTAATAAAGTCTACGCACCTTCACTTGTATTCAACTGTGATGAGTGTTGATTTGTATGACAATGTGTGTCTCACTGCCTATCTGGGTCACGGCCATACATGCATTACTACACCATCAGGGATGTGGGGTTGTACTAGTACATCATCATCTCACAGTTTCCAGCTATGCCACATGCGAATTGCCATTTTCCACACACAAGCTGCAGCAGTTGTGTCCTCTGTTCTGTTGTGCTGGTGTTGCTGTTTGTTCAACATTGTTGTAAATGTTGCTGTGCTCTGGATCTTATGTGTGCGTGCTGCATTATAGGTGAGTTGCCCCTTCAGCTCTGATTTGGCTGGCCCTTATCCCTTTCAGGCGGTGTGGCTTTCACTTCTGTGCTTATGCAGTGCTGTGCTGTTGCAGACTTGGGCAAATTGGGCTCTTGGTTGGAGTTGTGACTGTTGGCCTTGGTTTGTCCGCAGATGTGCTCTACTTAATTGTGCCATTGTGCCCATCTCCCCCGTCCCCCCAGTCCCTGGTGGTTACTCACCCTGTTGCGTCGGGTCATGTTGAGCAGTGTCCGGTCCCCCTACTCCTGCCACCGTCTCCCCACTGATGACTGTGGTCACCATTTCCTCCATCTCATCCAGCTCCTCCTGTGGCGCTGGACTCCCACCTCCAGTCTGCATTGCTGCCTTCTGGTTGTCTGCGAGTTTCTGCTTGGTCTTGCGCTTCACATCATTCCAGCGCCTCTTGACCTCGTCCATTGTCCTCCTCAGCATTCCGACTGCATTCGCCTTGTACACGATGGACTGCCATATTGCATTTTTTGTTGCCAATGACACAGTGGAGGTGACGAACAGTTGTTGATGGTGTTCTATCACCTCCGTGATCAGGATCCTGTTTTCCTGCGGACTGTACAGCGTCTTCCTCTTCTTCTTGCCCTTGCCCTTCCCTGACCCCGAGGTCCCAAGCTGGTCCTCCGGGGGGCTTGTGGGGTTCTGGTCGTCCTCTGTACCTGCTCCGGCTGCCTCCATTGTGCTTCACTGTAGTTTGGTTTTTGTTTGTGTTTTTTTTTTCTGCTTTTGTAGTGGTTTTTCACGCCTGACGTGTGTGAATTGCAGGCCTGGCGCTGCTTTTCGCTGTTTGTCTTATCGCGGTTTGGCCCATCTCAACTTTTTTCGCGTTCGGGTTTGGATTTTCATCGCCGTCCCAGTAATGTTATCGCGGACATTTGATGCATTATCGGGAGACTATCGCATGTTGCCGCCGTGTTGAAAATACGACATTAACACAGAGTTATTTTCCCGCGGTAGACGGCGATATGAAAACTTGCATTAACCTATTTTGGCGATGTTTATCGCACGTTCTTGAGAATATCCCCCTGAGTCTTCGCACATGGCAAGAATAGTCATTTCTGTACTATGTTATCAGACATAGAGCTACAAACTGTGTTATCAAAAACTATAAACAATCACTGGACCATACATTTCTATACATCCGTCAAATATATAACCACAGGCATATCTGTACTGACTACCCACTAATTGTGTCTGCTAATATATGGCCAGGAGTAATTTCAAATTATTTATCTCCCTTGGAGCCTTCCATTTTGCATCACACCGAGAACAATTGGGTTACACCTATAAGAAACCCTGTTCTAGATCGTGCTTGCCTTCTTCCCTCATACACATCATAAGTAATGCAACTATGTATGTTCAGTTCTAGTATATCACAGGCATTTATGCAGTCTTGGCTTGTAAGACCAGAAGTATAGTGTTCAGTCAAAATTAGGAATGGGCGAAATTTTAATTATGCCAGAGTATTCATAGTATTTTTAGGGGTTACGCATTACTTTTGTGATGTGAAATAACCTGATTACTCCAGCTTGAGAAATTAAGAGTAATTTGAGGCAAAAATCCTACTGCAGTAGCACAGGAAAAACAAACTAAGAGAGAGCAAATGGCTACTTGCTTCTGCTGTTGCTGTCCTGTACCATTTAGTGCTATTTTATTAGTGCAAAATGCATCCTCTGGCCCATTTTTAATTCTTAGTGCATTTTGCGCTAATAAAATAGCTCTAAGTTCTGGATTTCGCTTCTCACATATTTTCACATAATTAGGAGCAATTTAGCAGTAATCACGCTAAGGAGAATTACGCCAGTTACGCCTATCCTTAGTGAAAATATAATTTGAATATTTTCCTGGATAATCTTGGAATCATAGCATCCAAGCTAAGATCAGAATATGCAGAAGGTCTCCTGGTCATAACTGGAGATTTTATTCTGAAAATCGTCCTGACGAAAATGGATGAAGTATTAAATGATCTTCTTAAAATGCATAATTTCCCCAATACAATATTCCTGCCTTGTACCTCACTCAAATTAATGAAATTATATGTGTGACTGGCTGGGCAGAAATGGATTAATAATCTAAATGATCCGTTTGATTAGGATAACCCAGCAGCATAATCATTTTGATTTGGTTCTCATCACTGATCCATCAATTAATTGTTTGTTTCTTATGATGTTTTTACATTTTTTCAAGAATGTATTGTAAAGAAGCATGGAGGAAGTGATCACTGGGTATTAAGAAGAACACTAGTTATAAAGGAAGTAGCCTTAACAGAAAATGTGGTAATATTAGAAATGGGCTTCCCAAGAAATTAAAGACACAACCTGGCCCAAGAAACCTTTAGGTACTTGCAGAACTCAATTTGACTTCCGAGCCATATAATAGTTTCTCTTCCTACATGGTAGACTATCTTGGTGTGCTTCTCTAACTGATTGTGTACTTTCATGTTTACAAATGCCAGTAAATAAAATCACCAACTTGAGGAATCATCATTTCTGCAGTATATTACAGGGATGGTTTGATCAAGAATGTAGAGAACAGAAGAAATCCCTTTGGAAGATACAGCAATTATACAGGAGAGAATCAAGGGATATCTATTCAGAACAAATACAAATATGTAAAAGACAGTAAAAGAAATTTGTTAGAAGTAAAAAGTTGATTTTTATATTAATCAATTAAATTAAATGTTGGCGGTAATGCAGATGGGACCAGAAGATATTTTGGGGATTGGTAAACAATGTATTTATTGTAAATGCTGTCGCAGCATCCCATATGATATCTGATGAAGAGTAGGTCTAACATGTATGCAACCTTTATGGTTCCCCCTCCTAATGTATCAGAAAATCTGCATTTAATGGATAAAAATATAATAGAGTTATTTTCATTGAAACATATAAAAGAAACAATAACAGCTTTCATACTGAGCAGAGCTGCTGCACCAGATTATATTCCTGCAATTATAATACAAAACAACATTGGTTGGTGGGCAAAAAACCTCCAGCTTTTATTTCAGTGGCTATCAAAAACTGGAATTTTCCTTGAATCCTGGAAAGGTTCTGTTATAAAATCACTATTGTAGAAAAGTGATGGCAGAATTTCAGTAAATTATTGGCTAATTAGCCTTCTTGATGTCTCTGAGAAGATATTTTCCAAGATTTTTTTTGACTAACCTTGTGGTTTAGGCCCCCCAGGGCTTCTCCCTAAGCCCCACCCTTTTTAACATCTACATGGCTCTCCTCACAGCCATCGTCAGAAGCCACGGACTCAACATTGTTTCCTGTGCCAATGACACCCAGCTGATTCTCTCCCTTACCAATGAACCCTGGCCAGGCGATCTGGGTGCTCCGCAGCCACATCCCGCAACACATCCAACGACTCCACTAGCTACCAATCAACAAGAGAGTCACTTTCAAGCTCCTCACTCATGCCTACAAAGCCATAGAAAACGAAGGACCAGTGTACCTGAACCACCGCCTCACATTCCACGTACCCACCAGACAACTCCAATCCTCCCAACTCGCCCTTGCCTCCATCCCCAGGATCCACAAGACCAGAACTGGAGGAAGATAAATGTAGGTCCAAAACCAAATCAGGAAAGTGTGTAAAAAATATAAGACCAATCCATGTGATCAAATGCTTTTTCTGCGCCAAATGAAATAGCTGCTAGTGAATGAGGATACTTACTGGATGTACTTAATATATTAAAGAAAACCCTGGTATTATCAGAGGTACATCTCCCCTTAATAAAGCCTGATTGTTCTTTCCCAATCAGACGGAAGAAGGGATCCAACCAAAGAGCAAGGATTTCAGCAAATATTTTATAATCAGAATTACCTAAAGAAATGGGTCTATAATTCTTACATAAGTGTGGGTCTCGTCCATGTTTAGGAATGAGGCATATAAGTGCTTCTTGAAAAGTGCTATTGGATGCTTTAGTAAAAGCAAAATGGAAGAATAGACAATGAAGTTTTGGAAGCAAGAGTTTGGAAAAATGTGAATAAAATTCAATGGGAAAACCATCTGGTCCAGGAGCTTTCCCTGTTTTAATCAACCTTAGGGGCCCACTACGATGTCGGACAGATTGCCACCGACAGTCAGTCGGTGGTGGACCGTCCGACATTGGAAGCAGCAGTCCGACCTCCGCATTACGATGCGGTCGGTCAGACTGCTGCAGGCTGGGGGAAAGACTGAAGCCTCTGATAGGTTCGGCGTCAGTTGGATAGATAATCCCCAACTGGCGGCAGTGCCTGCTCAGACTCCACCATCAGGATTGTGATGTCTGTTTCTGACAGCCTTTCCATGTCGGCCTTTCCGACATGGAAAGGTTTTTGGAAAGTGATCGTCCCCCGCAGCCCGAGCTATAAGGCCTGGGGGGCACCACAGGTGCCCCCCAAACATCCATGGCTTGGGCATGGATGTTTAAAAAGTGTATTTTTTCTATTGAGGCTTGTGCTGTAGCCTGCAGCACAAGCCGCAATAGAAAACATACACTTTCCGACTGTCATTGAGGCAGTCACAACATAATATGGGAAGTGGGACCAATGACTCCTTGTCAGGCAGTCCCATTTCCGCTACGATGTCGGTTGGACACTCGTCCGACTGACATTGGATTCAGCCACTATGTGCTTGGGAGATATCCTTAAGAGAAATATCTAGCTCTAATGATGAAAGATCTAAACTGATGTCAAATCGCTTATGAATGGAGGCAAGATATTGTGGTATGGCAATTGGGTCTGGGATAGATTCAGAAGTATAAAGGGTAATATAATTAAGCCTGGGCGTAGTTCGCGAAGTAGCGCTACGCGAAGCTACGCAAAGTGCAGTTCGCACTACGCGAGCTACGCGTAGCACTACGCGAACTGCGTAGTGCACTGTTCGCAATGATTGCACAGTGCCGGATGCTTGTCCGCACTGTGCAATCATTGAAAACGGCATCTTGCACAGTGCGAGCTGTCCTTTACTGCCGCTCGAGTAGATTTTAACTCGAGCGGCAGCTTTCTCAACGCGGACTGGTAGTTTCTCATCGCGAGCGGTCGCGAGCATACGCGACCACTCGCAATGAGAAACCTGACCTCCCCGCGTTGAGAATCTCGCCGGGAGGTTTATTTTTCCATGCTCGCGATTGGCAACTTGATGTTGCTGATCGCGAACGAGGAAAAGTCTCGCCGGGATGTCATTTTGCTTGCTCGCGGTCGCCAACTTGACGTTGAGGACTGCGAGCAAGCAAAATGACCGCTGCACTACGCTACGCGTGTTTGCACTGTGCTACGTGCAATTCGCGTTGTGCGAAGTAGCGCAAACTTCGCAAACTACGCGAGCGTAGCGTAGTGCTTTGCCCAGGGTTAAATATAATAAGCTATAAATTGATCTACAATTTCTGCATCTTTAACAACAGGTTGGGAATTTGGCTTTAGAATAGATTCAATTTTAGTGTGTTCTTTAGTCAGTCACAGAATTAGTAGTATTATATACATTTTCCAAATGTTAAATGTGTTTCAGGATATCAAGGGCTTTTTGAGAATTTAATATTTTCTTTTTAGAATCATAAGAGATAATAAAATCTCTGGCTGAAGCTTTGAATGTGTCCCACATAACATAAAAAGGAAGATTAGGAGATGAATTATGAGTAAAGAATTCTGTAGCAAAGACTTCAAATGCAGAGGTAAAGACTGGATCTATTAACAACGAGGTGTTGCAACGCCATCGTCTATGTCCAATAGTGATAGGAAGTAATTCTAACTCTAATATACCCAGAGCATGATCTGAAATCCATATGGAGCCAATGTCTGCAGGGGTAATATGTTGTGTTAATGCCATGGAAACAAAAAAATAATCAATTCAGGATTGGGATAAATGTGTAGGAGAGAAAAATGTATATTGTCATAGCTGTGGGTTACATAATCTCCAGCAATCAACAAGGGATCTTCTGTCAACAAGGAGAGTAAATTGCTGACGCATAATAGAAGGAACAAAAGTGGTCTTAGAAGTATGATCTACATAGGGATCAAAAACTAAATTTCAATCACCACCAAATACCACATATTCTATAGAAATAGTCATTAATTTAACAGTAATAGCAGGCCAAAATACATTCTCAACTTTGGTAGGTGCATATATGTTAAATAAAGAAATTGGAATGTTATTGATCTGAAGATAACCAAGTACCCAGCAACCTTCATCATCTGATTCTTAGGAAAGGAGTGTGACATGAAGTTTTTTATGACAAAATATAATAAGTAAATTTCTCTTGCCAGAGCCAGGTGAAGAAAAGACATTTCCACCCATTGACTATTAAGCTTTTGTACTTCAGAAACAATTACATGAGTTTCCTGTAAGAATATAATATCTGCATTAAGCCTGGCTAAATGAGTAAAAACTCTTTGCCTATTGATAGGTGAAACCAAACCTTTAACATTCCAAGAAATAATACGTAATGTTATTTAAGAAAAATCAAGAAATATATAATGCAAATAAAATTCATGACAATAAATTGAAAATATAATAAAAGGGAAAGAGACACTCAAGAAAAGATGAAAAGATGGAAAATAAATAGTATAAGTGGTAGAGATTCAGAAAAAGACATGTTAGAAGAAAAAAAGAAGAAGAGAAAGGAAAGAAAAGAGAAAGAAAATAGACAAAATCCATATAAAAGATAAGCAAATTGACATACTGAAAACACAAACAGAAATTGAGGGTGGTGAACCCACATAAGGAAGACGACACAACTGACTGGAACTCCAGGGCAGTTTTAGAAGGAGGACAAACCATCCAGACGGACTAGGAATAACAATGGGCAAATCTGAAAACAGCACCTAACAGAAGCTCAGAAAGAAGAACATATGTTATCCAGAACCTAATACAAATAGATATACCATGAACAATCACAGAACGTTACTTAGAACTTGCAAAGGATAATCAAGTAGTAGACAGTCTGGCAATTCCCATGTCTTCTTCTTTGCAATTGTTAAAGAATCACTATAACAGAGCAGGTCCTCATAGTTCGTAGTTTTGTTTTTATAGGTCACTTTCAAAAAACAAGAATGGAAAAGCCCAAATCTGGCATTGAGATTCCGTAGCACTGGTCACATGTTCAAAAATGTCTTTCTTCTATCCGCTGTTGCTTTGGCATAGTCTTGAAACTAGAACACCGTAGATTCTTGCCATGAGCTTCGCCCTTTGAGTTTAACGGCCTGAAAAACTTTGAATAAGTCAGTATACACTAAAAAATAAAGAATGACACATCTTGTTTTGTTAGAAGAAGAAGCAGCATGTGGGCTGTGGCCTAGTCGGTGTGCCCTTTGAATATTCAGTATTGGCATTTCAGGAAGACCAAGAACTTTTGGGAGAAAGAATTGACAAAAATAAATAGAATTAGAGCCTTCTAGCCCCCTCTGCCAATCCATAAATTTGCAAATTATAACACCTGTTGCAGTTTTCAAAGTCCTCAACTTGTCTTTCAAGATGAGGGATTTTCATTTGAATTGGAGGAACTTGTTTGGCAACAGCTTGAAATAAGTCCCCCGGTGTTCTATTTGAGCAATGTTATGCTCAATAGTGGATCATTTGTCATCAAGATTTTGAAGATGTTTATTTGTTTCTTCTATGTATGATCTGACAGTCTGTATCTCTTCACAAAGTAACTCAATGGATATTGGTGGAGGATATTTAGCAGGCGAAGGTGGGTCCTTTTTAATCCATTTGCTTGATGGGAGCATTGAGGAAGCAACCAATTTAGACGCATGCTCGGTAGTTGGAAGCAGAATATTTGATGCTGATTTTCCTGATGCAAGAGACAACACACCATTTTCCAAGTCCTCCATAGTCTCCTGAAGGATAGTAAATGGATTATAGTCCACCAGAGAAGGAGGTGTAGAATATATTATTGAAGTGATGGAAGTGCACTGAACAGATCTTGTTTTCCCCATAAAACAAAAATAACCAGGGCAGCAATAAGGTCTTGTATGTTGAGGGAATAAAGGCTCAGAGAGTAATATTAGTGAAGTAGGTTGACAAGAAGCGAATATCAATAGCCAAACAAAAACTGTGACATATAAAGTAGTGTAAGGGAGTAATAACAGCAGAATAGCTCTAAGCCTCTCAATACCACTTATAGAACACAGATTGCATGAAAAGCAAAGAGGATGTGAGAGCAAATAATGTTAGAATGCAGCAGCGTGAGACATCTCCTCATAAAGCATAAGTTCCATATACGGTGCTGTGTAAGGCAGGTGAAATGCCAGTGTGGAAATGCTGCTTGACCATCTCATATATAACAACATGTAGAAAAAAATCTGTACTTGGTGCTCCAGTCAAACATAGGTGAGTAAACTAGAAGTTCAATTGTGAGAAAGCAATATTATTATTTTTGGTATCATGAAAGCGGAAAAACATGATGCACAATGAAGAAATATCCACAAAATGAGCCAGAGAGAGCAATGCACACAATTGTCACATTGTTTGCAGTGTGTTTGTGCTGTGGTATGGAGATCCCAAAGCAGCAAAAAGAACAAAATGGCGAACGCGATTGCTATCAGGGAAACGCTCCGGCCAAAATATCAGGAACACACAAGCGGTAACGATGCTTACTGGAGGAAACTTGGGTTCAGTTATATCAGCACCACATGTTCAAGACACTGGATGGTGCTAGGAATTGACATAGCTACGGAAGAACTCCAAAAAGTTAACGTTGAGATACTGGACCTAGAACAACAAATAAAAGACAAGAACGGTACCAGTGAGGGCAAGAAACTTCTAGAGGAAGTTCAAAAGACGATAGATGAATTCCATAGACTGGAACAAAATAAAAAATCCAACAAAGTAAGGAAGGACATTAAAGCTTTCACACAGGAACGAGCATATCCCTATTTGACTAAAGACTATTATACAAATAGATCTTATAGCGCCCCACAGAACCAGAGACCCTGGGGTCGCTTTAATAGGCGCCAAAATTTGGTAGGATTCTCAGATACCTCAGCAGAATCATCGGACAACTCAGATCAGGGTGACGGCCCCAGCACCTCACATAGGAACACTTTTTTAGGCAGAGGCCAATCAGAGCCCCAGAAGAAAGGGAAAGAGAAACAACCACAACGATGGCCAAACCCTCCGGGCGAACGGTTCACACGCCGCCAACATTACCAATGGTAACAAAGTCTGCATCTTCTCCCACGTTAACTGTAACTACATCTAATGATCTGACACTTCCAATTTTTAACCTCACTGATTACCAACTTTCAATATATGAACAATCCTTACTGAATAAGGGCCTCTCATTTGTACCCACTGTTCGACCAAATTTTCTTGATGTACAAACTGAACTCCTTAGGTTCTTTAGGAAAATAAGACTACATAGCTATTTTCTTCTCAACCCCTTACCAGTTAGGAATACTAATACTCCTTTTAGACCACCTTCCACTTTTTCGCCAGCAGCAGGCATGGTCCCTGGCGAAATCCTCACCTTGAGAAATTGGTCCTCAATGATGTGACAACCTTGGAGGGTCAAAGAACCTTCATACCCTACAATATCTCGCATGACGAGAAGAAAGCTCTTTCCACACTGAAAGCAAATAGTACCCTAGTCATTAAACCTGCTGACAAGGGGGCGGTATTGTCATTCAGGACACAGAAAAATACAAGAATGAGATACTTAGACAACTTTATAACACTGATCACTACTGTAGACTCCCCTGCAACCCTACCAAAGAAATACAGAAATTAATCGTCCAAGTCACTAATGAAGGTTTAGAGGCGGGATTCCTCAGTAAAAAGAACACCTATTCTTGAATACTAAATCACCCAGAATACCTGTGATATACACCTTGCCCAAAATTCACAAAAATTTTGAAACACCACCGGGCCGCCCCATTGTTTCAGGGTGCGGGTCCATTTTGGAACCATTGGGCCAATACATTGACCATTTCATTAAAGAATTTGTGCCCTCTACTGAATGTTACATACGTGACAGCATGGCCATGATTAATCTTATTGAGGAATACCCATTTGACCCCACATCCAGCACACTTTGTACACTGGATGTGGAGTCACTTACACCAATATCCCTCAAATTGACTCAATGCTGGTCATTGAACGGGTTCTGGACAAACGTCCACGTCCACATGCTGTACCCACATTGTTTATACTACAGCTTCTTGAGATTTGTCTGACCAAGAATTTCTTCCTTTTTAATGACCAATATTATGGCCAAGTCAGGGGTACATCCATGGGAGCAGTTTTTGCTCCCAACTTAGCGATTCTGCATATGGACGATCTGGAAACGAGATGCATCCTCAATCCAGCAAACCCCTTCCACAGTGGCATTGCCCTGTGGAAGCGGTATATAGATGACATATTCATGATCTGGAATGATTCACACGAATCATTGTTGCAATTGCTTCATTGGCTTAATAATAACTGCAGTGGACTCAAATTCACCTTATCTGATAGCAAGCACACAATTCCTTTTCTGGATTTGAAAATTCAACACCAGGAAGGGCAATTGATAACCAGTCTGTATAGAAAACCCACTGAGCGTAACACTCTGCTTAGCTACAAAAGCCACCACCCACGCGCCCTCCGCGACTCACTGCCTTACTCTCAGTTCCTTCGTATAAGAAGGAATTGCTATCACAAGATTGATTACTTTAATGAGGCAAAAACTTTAAGCGACAAGCTATGTAACCGAGGTTATCCACGTAACCTGGTCCGTCGCTCACTGAAAAGGGCCTGGTACTGTCCTAGAGATGTTTTGCTCGAACCCAAAGCCAAGAAACCACAGGACCGGCTGGTCTGTGTCACAACCTTTTCACCTGTGTCCCATGCCATACGAAAAAGTGTAATGAAACATTGGAAGGTTATAAACGCGGGTGTATTAAATCTTGAACGCCCCATTTTTGCCTTCAAAAAAGCTAAAAATATTAGAGGGGCGCTAGAGGGCGCACGGCAAGATGGCCGCACCCTAGTGAGGCTCTGCCCGGCTGCGCCACAATCCGCCCAAAATCCGCCCTACAAACCACCTATCCTGTGGAGTAGTGGAGCGTACTCGTTTGGCGAAGTGCACCCGAACCCGCTGCTGCGCCTGGGGTGGTCCGAGACAGGGGGAACGGCGATAATTCACTGGCGGAGGTGACGGCCGTGAAAAAAAATTCAAGATGGCGGCGCCTGGGGGGCTCTGAGGCCCACCGCGCCGATTGGTGACCTGTGCCGTCGCAGCTGCGAGGAATAAGCGGTGCGGCGCCCGGCTGGTGGCGGCGCCACGCATCATTGCTGCCACGGGCCCCGGGAGGCTGAGACCACGAGTACCAGCGGAGGCGAGGACTGCGGCGGGCGCTGGTCCCCCCGGTGTCGGAGGCGGTGAGTGGGGCACGGCCGCTGTGGGCCGGTGACTGTGGAGGAGGGTGCGGGCCTGCAAGCGGATCGCGCTCTGCGGGCTGCTGTAAGGCGCTGGGGCGGTACTGGTGGCCCTGCTCCTACTTGCGGAGCTACTCCCTGTGCGGCGCGAGAGAGGGAGAGGCCGGACCCAGGCCCCTACGTTGGAGAGATCCGCGGGGGACGCATCTGCTGTTGCGGCGAGCGGGGGAGCTGACGGGCCCTCCCGCACGCCGCTGGGGTGAAACGACACAGCTGCAACACAACCCCTAAGAGCATATATAGCTGTGAACGGCGTGGACCGCAGTTGTCTGCCCCGGGGGGCCGCACCAGAATTGACTGCACCAGACATCCATCTGGCGTTGGGGGGCTTTGCGCCGCACGGGCTGACACCAATGGACCGGAATACGGCGGCACTGTCAATGGTGGCATGAAGGTGCTGGACTACAAACACGGCGCCATTGATTAGTGGGGGGGCGAGTTGCGGCCTACGAATCTGCGCGGCGGAGCTGGTGGGACCCCCGCTGTCCGTGATACTCCAGGGCTGATTATACGTTAATAGCGGCCCGGGCTGCCGCTGGCGGCTGTGGGCCTACTGTGTGACAACCTCCCACCCACTCGTTGATCTTGGTGTGGTCATCTGCCCGGCTCCTGCTTGGGACCCTTTCTGCACTGGGCCTCCCGATCACACTTGTAATGAGCCAAACCACGGGGCACCATGGGCAAGACGGACAGAACGCAACCCCGTCTCACGTTCGAGGCGCGCAAATCCACCAAGGTGTCACAAAAGGCTGCCTCGGACTCTGAGGCGGATGTAGCAGAGGGGGCTCCCTCGGGCCTTGAAACCACACTTTTGGCAATGCAACGAAGCCTCCAATCCATAGAGGGCACAATGGCAGCGGTCAACAACCGTCTGGACCACATGTCATCCCAATTGGAGAAGCAGAGCGCCCGAATGGGGGAGGTGGAGCAAAGAGTCTCCGCAGCGGAGGATGGATTGAGCGATGTCGCGGGGAAAGCTCTGAATATGGAGAAGGTCTTGTCTGTCATCCAGGCCAAGAACGAGGACTTGGAGGCCCGCTCACGACGTAACAATGTTCGCCTTATTGGCCTGCCGGAGTCCACCAATGTGGGCAAGATGGAGATATTCATAGAGACACTGATTACTGACATCTTCGGCAGGGAGCAATTATCCACCATGTTCATTGTGGAGCGGGCGCACCGCTCACTGGCCGCTCGCCCGGCGCCGGGGGCCCCCCCGCGGCCCATCATTGCAAGAGTCTTAAACTACAGGGACCGCGATGTGATACTGCGCCTGGCGCGAGAGAAGGGCACCATTGACTATCAAGGGAATCGGCTCTCCTTCTTCCCAGACTTCACGGTGGCGGTCCAGGCGGCGAGACGGGAGTTTGCCGATGTCAAGAAGTTCCTCAGGTCCGAGGAGGTCCCATACGCTATGCTTTATCCGGCCCGCTTGAAGATAGGACCCGACGGGGATTCTCACATCTTCAGCAACCCCAAGGCAGCCCTTGAACATGCCAAACGTCTAAAGCGACGACGACGTGATGCTAACCAGCAGTCGGACACAGAGGAACACTAGGTTATTGGGGTGCATTTCTGTTCATATGTGGATGCTGGACACGCTTAGTTGGCGGGTGGGGGTGTCTGTTGATCATGTTTACCTTTACCATGGAGTACTCCCTTGCCCTGGTGGCCGCTGCCTAGGCCTATTGTATTATCTACGCTAATCTGGTGGACGAAACTCTTGTGTACTGCTGTTTGTAGGCATGGATCCAACCTTTGCGCAGCCACCTCCTACTAGATGGGAGGGCAGCTGCACTCTAGTGCCCCACATGGGTACACCCCAAC
Organism: Calotriton arnoldi; assembly: GCA_963921515.1. Lineage (NCBI taxonomy): Eukaryota > Metazoa > Chordata > Amphibia > Caudata > Salamandridae > Calotriton > Calotriton arnoldi. The sequence goes on from CAWUFW010021264.1 coordinate 92,481, forward strand.
TGAGGTTTTCACTTTCGTTTGAGGGGTGGGGGTGGGGGGGTGGATGGGATGGCTTTAGCACGTTGGGGATGCTGAAGTGGGTAGGGGGAGAGGGGGAATGGAGGGGGGGCACCCTCTGGCACGGTATGCTTTGTGTTGTAGTGAATTTTATTTTACCTATTATTTGTATTAGCATTTATATGGCTTTGAAATACTCCATGGTTCTGTCGGCTTACCAACCACTGATCGGATAAGTGGAAATCTGCGGCTTCTGACCTGGAACGTCCGGGGGCTGAATTCTCCAAAAAAGATCAGGGCAGTGTTTGCTTACTTAGAAAGAATGAATATCCACATTGCCTTCCTACAGGAGACTCACCTAACGAGTCTATCTGATAAAAATGTGGGGGCAAGATGGGCTGGACACCGGGTGGCCTCTTCCTACTCTAGCTATGCCCGGGGTGTGCTGATTTTGATAAAAAAGGGGATACACTTTCAGGCTCTCCGTTCTGAGACAGATGACCAGGGGCGAGTGGCAATAGTGCATGGTCTGCTAGGCGGGACGAGTGTTCTCCTTGTGAATGTGTACGGACCGAATGTTGATGACCCGGCTTTTTTTGCAGATGTCTGGCGTCGTGTCTCTGGGTTCCCCGATGCAGAAATTATATGGGGGGGGGGATTTCAATGTATGTCTGGATATGGATGCTGATCGTATGGGTAGCGAGGGGGCAAGACCTAAGCTGGCGGCGGAGGCACTGCGTGGCATAATGGAGGCTGGAGGCCTGAGAGATGTCTGGCGACTGCAACACCCTGGCAAGCGTGAGAGTTCGTTCGTGTCGGCGGTACATGGGACGTGGTCCCGTTTGGACCTCTGGCTGGTCACAGAGGCTGCATGCCCTTGGGCGACAGGAGTGCGCCACCTAGCCCGGACGCTATCAGATCACTCTCCGGTGCTTCTGGATATATGTGTGCCGACCTGTGGGAGGCCACCCTTTCAGTGGCGACTACAGCCATCCTCCCTGACGGATCCGGTATTCAGGGCCACGGTAGGGGAGGCGATCCGCAATTTCTTTCGGGAGAATGCGGGCTCTGTGGATAGCGCCGGGACTATGTGGGAGGCCTTCAAGGTCACTGTCAGGGGGGTCTGCATGGGAGCACAGGCTGGGGTACTGCGCGATCTGCGGTGCAGGATCCAAAAACTTGCGGGAGAGATCTCAGTGTTGGAGAGGGCATACGATGAGAACCCGCTACCCGAAACTTTGTCCAGGATTCGCGCCTTAGTTACGGAACATAATGACACCGCAGACCAGGAAATAAGGCACAAATCTAGACGTAGCACTGCTAGATACTACGGGGAGGGGGGTCGGCCCAGTCGCTCACTTGCTCGTAAGTTGTCTGCGCCTCGGAGTCAACAATACATCACGGAAATACTCGACGAGGCGGGCGAGGCTCACTTCGGCACGGCAGCCATCAGTGAGACCATACTTGACTATTATACAGCTCTTTATAGCAACAGGGATACGGCTCAGACGGCTGATATTGATACGTATCTAGAGGATGTAGCTTTGGGCTGGCTGGCCCCTGGTCATCGGGACTATCTCACCCAGCCCTTCGATGAGGAGGATGTGAAGGCGGCTATTATGTCCCTCCCCACAGGCAAAGCTGCCGGACTGGACGGTCTCCCGAGCGAATTTTATAAGGCATTCGCTGACGATCTGGCCCCTAGACTTCTTGAAGTCTATGCGGAGGCCTACGACACCGGCCGTCTCCCACCCTCATTGCGGGAGGCTCTCCTAGTCATGCTTTTGAAACCCGACAAGGAGCCCAACCGCTGTGATTCTTATAGACCCCTCTCAATGCTTAACATTGACACCAAGATACTAGCGAAAATGGTCGCTCTCCGTCTGCAGCCGTTGATTCCCCTACTGGTGCTTCCGGATCAGTCCGGCTTTGTTCCCGCAAGATCTACCGTGCTTAATCTGCGCACTGTCTTCGCTACCTTACACTATTTTGAAGCTGACTTCCAAGCCGTGGCAGTATTGCTTGACGCTACTAAAGCGTTCGACTCCCTCTCCTGGGAATACATGTTCTCGGTCCTTACCAGAATGGGTGTCCCTTCATTCTTTTTGCAGTGGATCAGGGTTCTGTACTCCGCCCCGGCGGCTAGGGTCCGCGTGAATGGCTGGGTGTCCTCGGAGTTTCCTATCGGTAGGGGCACGAGGCAAGGATGCCCCCTTTCGCCGATGCTTTTTGCCTTGGCGCTGGAGCCCCTGGCCTGCAAGTTGCGCCAGCTCCATGCCTCTGCGGCGCTGGGATTCAGGCTGCGACCATTGGTCGTCTCGCTATATGCGGATGATATGTTGCTTTACGTTCGTGAGCCTGCGACATATCTCCCGGCCTTGCTGCGAGAATATGTCCGGTTCGAGGGCTTCTCTGGCTTGGGGATAAACTGGGCCAAATCGTCGGTCTTTCCCCTTACGGCAGGAACCTGCGAGTTCGAAATGGACTTCCCGTTGGCCTGGACCCAGGAACCTGTAAAATATCTTGGGATTTGGCTACACAGGGATCCGGCGCAGGTAATCTCCATGAACTATGGGCGTACTATCTCTCAACTTACTGAGCGAGCGGCGCGATGGGCTCGTCTGCCGCTTTCACTGGCGGACCGTATAGCAGCCATCAAAATGGTTATATTGCCCAAACTACTATATTTATTTGTGAATATCCCTATCCGCCTGAATGTTTCTATTTTTAAGTCTCTACAGACGGCCCTATTGTCGTTTGTCTGGGGGGCAAAAGCCTCGCTGTAGCTGGGACACTTTGGTTCAACCCTTTGACCGCGGCGGATTTGAGGCTCCTGATATGCGCCTTTACTATCTCTGCGCTCAGGCGCAGTTTGCGCATTATTGGTTCTGTCCGCAGCGTCTCTTACCTCATACTGCGATTGAGGCGGATGCGATCCTCCCACTCCCATTGGTGGCTGCGGCCCTCTCGGGGGGGGGGGCTGGAGGTCCCCGGACGGAAATCAACCCGGTCCAGTGCACGGCTTGGGCCTGGCGGACGCTGGCGAGTCGTGCGACACTAAACTACCTTTATGCCCCCAAGTTGCCGATAGCGGCGCACCCCGGCATATCCGCACTGCAGGAGCGCCTGGCGCGGACCACGTTGCAAGCCGCCGGGATTACCCAGATGGGAGACTTTTACAACCAGGGCCGATTCCGTTCGCTACAGGACGTGCAGGCGAACAGGCCTCACGATATCATGCTAGGGTTTACATATGTGCGGGTCCGCCAGGCCATCCGGGATGTTTATCCTGACTTCCCCGCGGAGCCCCAGACCCTACGGGCACTGCAGGCGGTGCTCGTGGGCGAGGCCCGTCGTGGGCTGATCACTAAACTTTATAATTCATCTCTTCGTGAGCGGGAGGCGGAGGCGCATCCATCCTTTGCTAAATGGAACGCGGCCCTGGGAGGGATACTGTCGGAGGACCACTGGTACTATTGCTGCAAATTGACTGGGCGACTGACGGCCAACTGCAACTTACGTATTATACATTTTAAATTCATGCACCAACTTTACTATACCCCTGTACAATTGCGGAGATTTGGATTGCGAGATGATGCTTGCTGTGTGCGATGTGGACAAGCAGACGCTGACTTCTTACATCTCTCATGGTTCTGTTCAGGGATAGCTGCCTATTGGGCTAAGGTGACGGCTGTGCTCACGGATGTCGTAATGGAGAGAGTGCAATGCACGCCCGAGCTGTGTCTGTTGGGCGGTGTAGCGTCCCTGAAGCCGTGCAATCGGAGACTGGTTGCAGTGGCCACACTTATGGCTAAGCGAGCTGTGGCGCAGTGCTGGGGTGCAAGGGGTTGCCCACGGTTGGTAAGTGGCTGAGGGATCTATCCTACTGTAGGGAGCAATTAGAAATATATGCGGAGGAGCTGCCCGAGTCGTCCCGCCCCAAGGATTTCTGGGTCCCACTCACTCTATATCTGGCGAGCCATCCTGACCTTTAAGCTGATCTGCCCTCCGAGGCTAGTGAATGGAGGTTTTTCGCCTCATTCATCCCCGGAATCCAGTCTTATCCTTGTGGATGTGTCTAGTGAAAGCCACATCGCTTTTGATCTCTTTGTCATATTTTCACTGTGCCAGAGGGGGAGGGTGGAGGGGGGGAGGGGGTTTTGTTCTGTTCCTATTCTACAATTGACTAATACTATTGTCGTCTCTTCATTTGGACGCTGCGGAAGGTAATATAATACCGATATCTCTCCGACTGTTCCTTCCTCCATGACGCGGCCGGCCCCGAGTGGTTGTAGGCGGCTTGCTGTGTATCCTTTCTTTATTCTTCTGCAATACACGTTTGCGCATTCCACGGCCGGCCCCTCTGGGGATGTAGGCATAGTGCTGTATTTTGCAATGCTTCCATGTTTCGCCTTCAATAAAGGTTTTCAAAAAAAAAAAAAAAAAAGCTAAAAATATTAAAGATCACCTGGTATGGGCTGCCCTTCTATCCACTGAACAGAAGGGAACTTTGAATGATTTATGGGGACTCCCACGCCTTGCTGGCCATGCCAAATGCGGTGAATGTAGTGTTTGTGACATCACCATTGAAGGTAAAGAGTTTGTATATGAACAAATACGGTTTGAAAGGAGACACTTTACAAATTGTAACACTACTAATGTTATTTATGCGATATTTTGCCCATGCATGAAAATATATGTTGGCCAGACCTCACAAAAGGCAAGACTACGGATCTGCCAACACCGAAGCAGAATCCGGTGCAAGACCACGAACGCTCCATTGGTGGACCATTTTATGACATCTGGGCACACTGAAACTGACTTCAAATGGACTATTATTACCGCAATTCGACCTCCCCCTAGAGGGGCTGATATTAACCAATTGCTAAATAAAGAGGAACTAAAATGGATACTAAAAACTAACAGTATCCGTAATGGTTTAAACCGCCTCGAGGACTGGACGTCCCTTCTGTGAAATTGTATATGTATCGTAATGTAACTGCTTCTGCCATTCATTTATGTAATGATTCATGTCAATATTTCTCCTTGATGGAATTTTTTTCTACTTTTTCTACTTTATGCATGTGCACTTTTATTGGCTCCTTGATTTTAAATTCTTCGGTCTCATTAGATACTGGTCTCTAGCTCCGCTGTCTGAACCTTTATCCTACCATTTAGTGTACTCTAACACTAGACTAAGATGGCCGCCATAATTCCCCTTGCTCTCCGTTGCTACTTTCAGATTATCACATGACCTTGATCACGTGACTGCCACAGTTACTGATGTAAACCTGAATTTCCGGCTCACTTCACATCGAGCACTGACTCACCAAACGGCACCGCGCTATATGGATTGTACCCGCGGTTAACTCGGTAAATGTATAGTTACGGCTCACACGGCTGCCCTTGCCTGATAGCCCATGTATAGTTCTCCGGGCTGATGGCTTTTCCCATTCCTTCCTAGTCCCGCCACGAGGATTGCCATAATTGACGTACTCCCGAATCCCTCCGTGACGGTTAATTCTTTCCGCCACGTTAAATAAATCCATCGTCTTCGTCTTCCCGCGGTCCCGGCCCTTTGGAGCAATTTTTACTCACTGGTAAGGACCGTCACCATTATCTCCGCTGCCACGAGGGTGCGTCAACTTAAAACGTAGTATTTACATGAACCTTCTTGTTTTCAGGACACCTATTCAGGTCGCCCAACTCTGATTCTTGGATTGCTATCGGAACATGTGCCGCAATCCCTTGTGTTAATTCTGGTAAAATTGTAGCCTTCGTTATCTTTCCATTTTAGTCACACTAGCGGTCACTTCACGGCCTAAACTTAAAGTCACAACTTCCTTTAGCTCACTCCTTGATCGCCACTTATTTTAATTCATTAGTTTCAGTCTTCCTCTACTTTTCCTCTCACGAGCAAGTATATTATGCACGGCCAATAGCATTCACTTATTACCTTGATGGTCTGTCGTTGCCCATTTAATCAATTCTTTTCCTTTTTCCTCCTATTTCTCTTTCCTCTTTTCCGTCTGTAATTAATGTATTAAGACATGGATTTAATGTCTAGAATTGTTCGTATACAGGCATGCAAATTTCTTATGTCCTGAAGATGATCCCATGAATTCCCCCTAGGGATCGAAACGTCGTCGACACCCTATATACCATATGCATGCAAATATTGTGAATTATATTGTGCAATGGTATTTCTATGTGATTGAAGTCTGTTAATTTTGTTATTTTTATGATATACAGACACATTCCCCTTGCCTGAAAAACTTCCCCACTTTATGTTGTCTGTCTATGGTTGTGAGTTGGACGCAGGATGTGTCCCACTTGTAATTGTACATGTATTTTTTCTATGCACGTATTTAAATATTAAATGTCTGTCCGGCTGGACAAAGAACATATAGTCTATTTAGTATATGTTTATTTTCTGCCTTAATTTATAACTGTCTAGGGACCATTGTCTTTGGAAATTACTGGAGGAAACTTGGCAGCACGCCTGGAATTAGGAGTCCTTCAGAACTTGAAGGGCCCTGCTCAAGGAGGTGCAGGATGTAGTCATCCGCAAGGAAGAAAAATTACCCTCCCAAGCCTCCACAGAGCCTCGCTAGCAGGCGCCCATCTTCACTGGTGTCAAGCCATGCCCCTCCCCCCCCCCCACGTAAGATATACATGATTTGTTGGATTGAAGCACAACAGACTCACTGTAAATGGGCATGGGTGCTCCTAAAGTATGATAATAAGCTTAAAGAAAAATATTTAACTTCAGGAGCCTTTTAATGCCAGTACCCTTTTCCATTAAAAAAGTCTTTCCAAATGGAGTATTGTCCATCAAAAAAGATGATAAGTATACATTGCAAAAATCTTCTATTAGGTTGACATTATAAAGTTTGGGTAATGCAGCTATTTTTTCATAGTTGAATTATTTATCTGACCCATCACTCTGGCCTTGGATCCCAAAATATAAGTTATGTTGTACCCTCTAAAAGGGGTGCCCTGCCTAGTTTATTTTGTGTTTGTTTTCTTAAGGTGAAGTGCATTATTGCCCATGGTTTAATTGATTTGTATTGCAAAATTTTGATACCCTTGTTTTTAAAATGTAAAGTATACTGGCGACATAATGTTGCTGATCTTCTGTCCAAATGTGATTTTTTGATGTCACAGTTGGTTTGAGATGATTTTTAGGAGCTCTGAGGAATTTAGGCAATTTTGAATTTAAATTGAGCTCATTGTGATATTGAATTTTTGCAAATGTGTCTTTGTTTATGGGCAGTTGTCTTAATAAATATACTTTATATTTCTAAGGAAAAATAGCTCTGCTGTCAAGAACACTTAAACAACTTCTGCTACTTCTTTTTATCCATGCAGCACCTAATACACCAGGGATTCAAGGCGCTAAGGCTTTATTCCAACGTATTTCACTTTGAGCTGAAAACTACTACAAGACAAATGCAAAATAAGGTAAATTGAAAAGAATACTAAGGACTAAGGGGCAGATTTACAAGCCCTTGCGCCACTTTTGCGTCACTTTCAACATGGGAAAAGTGGCGCAAAAGTGGCGCAAGGGGCTTGTAAATCTGCCCCTAAATATGGTATCACTATGGGCAAAGTTTATTTCTCAGCAATTAAAATGCTTTAAATAATGATTTTTTCTGAATAACTATCTAGGCCATCAAGTGTGTGTCAGCATTACACAGTATAAACATCTTAAACACTAAGGTCCAGATTTACTAACATACATGCAACATAATGTTGTGTGAAAATCGTCAGTGCTGCATTGTGTGAACAGTAAAATATTGCCCAGCATCAGTTTTGGTAAGAGCCGCATGTTAATGATGCTATCAGGTGCTCTCACGCAAAAAAAAAAAATGTTTAGCCCAACACTAAGTATTGCACTACAGCACAGGGGTGACATTTCAAATGCGATGACTATCAGCAAAGGGCAAACAGCAAAAAAGATAAATGTAATTGCTCTCTTGCACATGGTAATACCACACAGGATTTTTTGTGTCTGCTTTTGGATGCTACTTTTATAGATCTTACTTTGCTTGCACTGAACCCATCCTGTTAGATCCGTTTGCATATATAATAATAGAGTGGGCTTGGGCTCTGCGATGGAAAGTCTTTTTGCGATATAATCACCTGATCATGTCAGCACAAAACATATTTTGTCTGAAAATTAATCAGCACAGCTATTTGCGCTTCTTTGCTTTACAAAGTGCTTCCCTCTTCTAACAGCACAACATAATGTTAAGTGTGGAGCTTAATATTAGATAAAATGTATGAAAAAAGACACAATCCAATGTAAAATGATACTTGAAGATCCACCTAAATAGAACTGGTCTCAAAGAAAGAACCCGCAACCATGCTTTAGGGTGTTTCCTGAAAATATATAAAATAAGAGGTAATCCTTAAGGTGGAAGGGAGCACCTGCACACTGGTGTTGCTACATTGGTGTTTTTCCTCAAAACATGTCACCCATACACTGTCTGAAAGCAGCAAATAAACATTGCAGCAGTAGACCTGTAGCCCCCCTTTTACCAGAACAAATATTTCAATGGAAATCAGTACGATCTTGATAAGAATTGCCAACATATTAAAACACTAGTTATAAATGGGCTGGTAAATTGTCGATTCCTGTGCTGACACCTGTTTGCTCATGCATCGTAATTATTAGTGGTGCAATATTTGCAGCACTTCATAAGCAGTGAATGTAATTAGAAGCCCACCTATTGCTAAATTTTTTCAGGTCAAACCTGCCGGGATTTACAGAGTTAAAAATGGCCAGCAAATACCAAGACATGCATATTTTGATGCATAAGCACTAAAATCTGCATGTTATGCCCAATTTTGAGGGCACAACTTCAAATAGGGGATAATTATTGGTACCGATAAATTCTAAGCACATCTTTGTCGGATTCAGTCGCGTGCACTAATTATCATATCAAAGAATGAACCACTCATAATGAGGCACTTTGGGCCTTATGTGGAGTGTAGGGAATGCGTTACATCTGCCAAAAAGCAGCAGATGTCCCGTCGGCCCTATTTAGAGCGCATATTGGCCCAATACACTAATAGAGTGGACAGGCCATCTGCCTCTGTTTTTTTGATAGTTGATCCTCACCCACCAAACTATAAATAAAGGCCTTAGGGGCTTATTTATGAGAGGCTTGCATCATGTTTGCACCACACAATGGGGTACATGCATGACGCAAACCTCTATGTCAGATTTTTTAAACCATGCAACGTCTGCTCTGAGTGGCTTTAAAACTCTGGAGTAATGCAATGCAGCCCTAATCGCGGTGTTGCGTTACTCTGCCCTCGTTAGGGATTCCATGAGCATTGTGTGAGTGTTCCCACACAACTCCCATGGATTTTGACACATCCCCAGATTTACAAGAACTTGTAACCATGGGAATGCGACAAAATCTTACACCTTCCTAGGGGAGGCGTAATGAGGACAAATATTTCTATTTCTCCTTGTTTCTTCGTCTTTCAATGTGTGCTGCAGAATGCAGCACACATAGAAAGAGGAATATGCCTCTCGGGATTGCGTTTTGTGCATGAAGGTGCCCCTTCCTCCACAAAAACAATCCTGTATGCAACACAGGCACCCTTGCACCATGGTGCGAGTGCCTTTGTTGGTGCGAGGGTTCCAAAAGGGCGCCAGCAAAAGGGAAAGGACAGAAATGCACCATATTGACTTAAATATGGCTCATTCCTGCCCTTTCCCTGTCATCCAGTGTAGCACAGCAAGGTGACTTGCTGTGCTGCACTGCATCACTTGCTCATAAAGGAACCCTCAATTTTGTTGAACACAAACTATTGTTGCCAAATTATTGAAAAGACTGAAAGTGAAAATGCCCAGTGGTAGCTAAAGACTCCTCACACTTCTCAGTATTTTTCATTTCAATTTGTAATTATTCTACATGTATATATTTGCTACAATGTGATTTAAAAGATATATTTAAAAACAAAAATCCCCAGTACATTTGCTTCATCCTGACATGATTATTTTTCAAAATACACACTCCTCAGGAGCACAACAGAACACACAGGACAGGGTGTTTATGATATTCAGCTTCTCTGCTCACTTCCCAAATGGTATGTGAATCAGTACATACATATATAGCAGGAGAAATATAAGAAATATGACCAGATCAGCATGGGCTCTAATAAAAATAAGTTGGTATACTTAATAATAAAAACTATATTTTATGCTGCATATATTGCAACAGATTACTTGTTTTGTATTAGTCTTAACAACAGTTGTCAGTATTTCCCAACAGCACTAATTTCTTGCCATTTGAAAGGATGAAAAGCTGATTCGACCCCTTAGGGATTTGAACCCATGACCTCCAATTACCCACAGATCTATGCATCTGTTGTACCGTCAAATAGGACAGGCGGAAATAGTTTACACTCTGTGAAGAAATGTGACTGTGAGCTTGTTTAAAAACACTCAGCTGTGTATTAAGGGGAATATTTACGAGGGCCTAGCATCATGCTTACACCACGCAACATGGTACATGCACGACGCACAGCTCCAACTCATACTTATGAAGCTAAGCAAAGCCAATTTGCATGGCTTTGAATGGCTTCATAATTATGGAGTAATGCAATGCAGCACAAATTGTTGCGTTGCATTTCTCTGCACAAGGGATGCGTTCCATGCGGTGGGCGTTCCCACTCAAATCTCATGGGGGCATATTATCAAGGGCTGGCGATAGAATTATCGCCGCTTTAGAGTCCGTTTTCGGGCGAAAAGCGGCGATAATTTTATCGCATTATTAACAAGAACACGCTAGCGCGTGTTTCCTTGATTTAGCTCCCGTTTTTGTCACGACTCGCATCGCATCGATAATGAGATGCAAAGTAGGCGTGGCTGTCAAAACAACACGGGAAAATATCGCTAAGGCAGCTTCGCGATATTAACAACGAGGCGTAGCAATAATCATAATCGCGCTAACTCTGCCTTAATGCAGGAATTTAACGTCTGCTAAATTCCTGACTAAAGCGATACAAAAGGGGATGATGGACGGAACGTTTGAGCCAATCAAACACTCACCCCCAGTCAACTGATCTGGGTTTAATCCATCATCATTCTTTAGCTCACTCCACCACCCCAGTTCAGACATGGCCATATGCAAATCAGTCTGACCCTGTGCCTCATGGGAACAGTCCAGCCCGAACTGCCAAGCCATGTCTTCCCTGGACCGGAAACAAGCATCCTAGGACCGGTTTCTGGCATTTCAGCCGTCATCAGCCAGGCTTGCTTGAATCCAGTGGCAAAGTGAGCAAGGGACCCACGTCTGGGCATACCCCGCCAACTTAGGGCGACCAAAGCGATACAAAAGGGGATGATGGACGGAACGTTTGAGCCAATCAAACACTCACCCCCAGTCAACTGATCTGGGTTTAATCCATCATCATTCTTTAGCTCACTCCACCACCCCAGTTCAGACATGGCCATATGCAAATCAGTCTGACCCTGTGCCTCATGGGAACAGTCCAGCCCAAACTGCCAAGCCATGTCTTCCCTGGACCGGAAACAAGCATCCTAGGACCGGTTTCTGGCATTTCAGCCGTCATCAGCCAGGCTTGCTTGAATCCAGTGGCAAAGTGAGCAAGGGACCCACGTCTGGGCATACCCCCGCCAACTTAGGGCGACCAAAGCGATACAAAAGGGGATGATGGACGGAACGTTTGAGCCAATCAAACACTCACCCCAGTCAACTGATCTGGGTTTAATCCATCATCATTCTTTAGCTCACTCCACCACCCCAGTTCAGACATGGCCATATGCAAATCAGTCTGACCCTGTGCCTCATGGGAACAGTCCAGCCCGAACTGCCAAGCCATGTCTTCCCTGGACCGGAAACAAGCATCCTAGGACCGGTTTCTGGCATTTCAGCCGTCATCAGCCAGGCTTGCTTGAATCCAGTGGCAAAGTGAGCAAGGGACCCACGTCTGGGCATACCCCCGCCAACTTAGGGCGACCAAAGCGATACAAAAGGGGATGATGGACGGAACGTTTGAGCCAATCAAACACTCACCCCCAGTCAACTGATCTGGGTTTAATCCATCATCATTCTTTAGCTCACTCCACCACCCCAGTTCAGACATGGCCATATGCAAATCAGTCTGACCCTGTGCCTCATGGGAACAGTCCAGCCCGAACTGCCAAGCCATGTCTTCCCTGGACCGGAAACAAGCATCCTAGGACCGGTTTCTGGCATTTCAGCCGTCATCAGCCAGGCTTGCTTGAATCCAGTGGCAAAGTGAGCAAGGGACCCACGTCTGGGCATACCCCCGCCAACTTAGGGCGACCAAAGCGATACAAAAGGGGATGATGGACGGAACGTTTGAGCCAATCAAACACTCACCCCCAGTCAACTGATCTGGGTTTAATCCATCATCATTCTTTAGCTCACTCCACCACCCCAGTTCAGACATGGCCATATGCAAATCAGTCTGACCCTGTGCCTCATGGGAACAGTCCAGCCCGAACTGCCAAGCCATGTCTTCCCTGGACCGGAAACAAGCATCCTAGGACCGGTTTCTGGCATTTCAGCCGTCATCAGCCAGGCTTGCTTGAATCCAGTGGCAAAGTGAGCAAGGGACCCACGTCTGGGCATACCCCCGCCAACTTAGGGCGACCAAAGCGATACAAAAGGGGATGATGGACGGAACGTTTGAGCCAATCAAACACTCACCCCCAATCAACTGATCTGGGTTTAATCCATCATCATTCTTTAGCTCACTCCACCACCCCAGTTCAGACATGGCCATATGCAAATCAGTCTGACCCTGTGCCTCATGGGAACAGTCCAACCCGAACTGCCAAGCCATGTCTTCCCTGGACCGGAAACAAGCATCCTAGGACCGGTTTCTGGCATTTCAGCCGTCATCAGCCAGGCTTGCTTGAATCCAGTGGCAAAGTGAGCAAGGGACCCACGTCTGGGCATACCCCCGCCAACTTAGGGCGACCAAAGCGATACAAAAGGGGATGATGGACGGAACGTTTGAGCCAATCAAACACTCACCCCCAGTCAACTGATCTGGGTTTAATCCATCATCATTCTTTAGCTCACTCCACCACCCCAGTTCAGACATGGCCATATGCAAATCAGTCTGACCCTGTGCCTCATGGGAACAGTCCAGCCCGAACTGCCAAGCCATGTCTTCCCTGGACCGGAAACAAGCATCCTAGGACCGGTTTCTGGCATTTCAGCCGTCATCAGCCAGGCTTGCTTGAATCCAGTGGCAAAGTGAGCAAGGGACCCACGTCTGGGCATACCCCCGCCAACTTAGGGCGATCAAAGCGATACAAAGGGGATGATGGACGGACGTTTGAGCCAATCAAACACTCACCCCCAGTCAACTGATCTGGGTTTAATCCATCATCATTCTTTAGCTCACTCCACCACCCCAGTTCAGACATGGCCATATGCAAATCAGTCTGACCCTGTGCCTCATGGGAACAGTCCAGCCCGAACTGCCAAGCCATGTCTTCCCTGGACCGGAAACAAGCATCCTAGGACCGGTTTCTGGCATTTCAGCCGTCATCAGCCAGGCTTGCTTGAATCCAGTGGCAAAGTGAGCAAGGGACCCACGTCTGGGCTTTGTTCGCCCTAAGTTGGCGGGGGTATGCCCAGACGTGGGTCCCTTGCTCACTTTGCCACTGGATTCAAGCAATTTCCGGTCCAGGGAAGACATGGCTTGGCAGTTCGGGCTGGACTGTTCCCATGAGGCACAGGGTCAGACTGATTTGCATATGGCCATGTCTGAACTGGGGTGGTGGAGTGAGCTAAAGAATGATGATGGATTAAACCCAGATCATTTGACTGGGGGTGAGTGTTTGATTGGCTCAAGCGTTCCGTCCATCATCCCCTTTTGTATCGCTAAATTCCTGACTAAGGCATACCTAACGTGGGAGGTGGATTATGGGGTTAAGGCCACAGGGCCTTATCAGGAAAAAGAGAGAGGGACCCTGTGACGCCAAAAGGGTAGGGTACCAATAGACCAAAGTCAAAAAAACAATCCCTTTGGGAGCAGATATTTTAACCACAAACACCACTCTTACATACACTACTCACTCAAATGGGGTGGAACATACTCAGGGGTGTGGAGCACATGAACTAAGAAAGTCAAATCAGTGCAAAAACATCTTTTTACTTATCGTACTTGACCATAATTTTTATTAAAATAATGTCATTCATACAATATAAAATTAAAAACGTTAAAAAATCATTTCAAAAGCACATTAATATTCAAATGTGTCATTCAAATTGTGAACAAATCACCAGAAGTTCATCAATACACAATTAAAAACAACAACCAGTGGGACAAACAGAACTGCAAGGAAAATATATTCTTGTCAGGAAAACATCACGTTAATCAAATAGCCAATGAATAAAGTTTCAATGCACACAACTGAGACAGAAAAAACTCAAGTCAAAATATTAATCATGAAGTGTAACATTAATCATAGATCCGTGATGTATTTCAGAAACAGAGCATCGACGCGTTTCGGTGGGTCCAATCTTATATCTCCCCACCTTCTTCAGGAAAGCAATAATTCTTCCCACCTCGTTTAGATCATTCTACAAAAATACAAAATACAACACATATATATATATTTAAAATAATCAATAAAAACGTTTTGAACTGACTTGACTCAAGAAGATCACTCCAACACTCCTAACGGATACACACCCTGAGTAGACTATCAATGATTCAAAGCATTAAACCAATACCCAATTTCCTTATGCATGTACCACATACTCCATTCAATCAGAATTTAAGTTTCCGGGAGAAATCATATCTCGACATACGTTAGCACCCTGAGAGGGGATGAACATGGGAACCGTACTATATTTAGCTTCCCATGCACATTCTCAGACATATAAATTACATTCTACACCCATGTATGAATGTTCCGCTGGAGTCTACCCTCAGTCACCAATCTCAGCTACTCCACTAGCTTGTTTATAAATACAGAAAGGGAAAGTGCTTCTTTACCTCCTAGTTAGCGTACTCCCAGACACGAATTTACTGGAGAGGCGCAGAAATATCATCAACATCCACTATCATAGGGAATATAAAAAGACAGAACACAATAAGGTTCACCCACTGTCTCCTGATATCACAGTATTTCTCTACTGATGGTTACCTAAAAATGATTACCTTATCAAGAGATAGACATTTACTCTTGCTTCTGGCAATATTATCTCAGCGCCTTTTCGAGACGAAATTCACTTCCCAATATGTACTTGGAGAATGAAAGACAGATATACTGCCAATCTATATAGGCACACATAAAACACGAGAGAGTTAACATTACATATTCTTCTCACATTGGGGTCATATATATAAACCACACAAGGAATACCTTTTGATAAAAAGTGGTTGTTTTCAAAAAGTTTTTTGTTGTATCGCTATCAAGACCAAAGGAGGGACGATAATTTCTCACTCCGATAGGTGCAGCTAAAGCAGATAAACACAAAACACGGGTGAAATATACTTCACCATCAATACCATAGTTTTCAAAAAATTCCCTAATATATTATATTTAAAAAAGGGTATGAAAAATGCAACCCTCCTAATCTGCTATCCTATCTAAATGCGCCATTTATACTACACTTAAACAAATGATATTAAGTGACGATTCCTATTCTACTCCTGTACTGCTAAGACGTAATGTCAGCACACCAGATACGAGAGAAAAACACTCTTCCTAACATTGTCGGCCCACTGCTAAGCCCAATACAAGATAGAAAGAGACTGTAGGGACACCATACACAAAACACCCAGCCCTTCCAGCTTACCTATGAAATAGACCCACATTCCTTGTATCAGGGATTCTGGACGGGGTACTCTGCCTCCGTGCACGTATCTGTGTAATAATGCAAACACCTCTCTATTTAAGCTGGAAAAATCCCGCAACTTTCTAATTAATCTTTCACAGCTGTGATCACAAAATCACGTGTTATCCGAGGTTTTCTGAGAGCGCGATCTTAAAATGGCTTGCCTCGATAGAAATACCTTATCGTTTAATTCATGTGAGGCCCATATCTACCTCTATATTTCACCACTGTGTCCGTAGCTTAATCGGAAAGAGTTCTATCTATTTTCGAAAAAGACATTATTACACAGATACCCTCTCGTGTTTTATGTGTGCCTATATAGATTGGCAGTATATCTGTCTTTCATTCTCCAAGTACATATTGGGAAGTGAATTTCGTCTCGAAAAGGAGCTGAGATAATATTGCCAGAAGCAAGAGTAAATGTCTATCTCTTGATAAGGTAATAATTTTTAGGTAACCATCAGTAGAGAAATACTGTGATATCAGGAGACAGTGGGTGAACCTTATTGTGTTCTGTCTTTTTATATTCCCTATAATAGTGGATGTTGATGATATTTCTGCGCCTCTCCAGTAAATTCGTGTCTGGGAGTACGCTAACTAGGAGGTAAAGAAGCACTTTCCCTTTCTGTATTTATAAACAAGCTAGTGGAGTAGCTGAGATTGGTGACTGAGGGTAGACTCAGCGGAACATTCATACATGGGTGTAGAATGTAATTTATATGTCTGAGAATGTGCATGGGAAGCTTAATATAGTACGGTTCCCATGTTCATCCCCTCTCAGAGTGCTAACGTATGTCGAGATATGATTTCTCCCGGAAACTTAAATTCTGATTGAATGGAGTATGTGTGGTACATGCATAAGGAAATTGGGTAATGGTTTAATGCTTTGAATGATTGATAGTCTACTCAGGGTGTGTATCCGTTAGGAGTGTTGGAGTGTTCTTCTTGAGTCAAGTCAGTTCAAAACGTTTTTATTGATTATTTTAAAAATATATATATATATATGTGTTGTATTTTGTATTTTTGTAGAATGATCTAAACGAGGTGGGAAGAATTATTGCTTTCCTGAAGAAGGTGGGGAGATATAAGATTGGACCCACCTAAAACGCGTTGATGCTCTGTTTCTGAAATACATCACGGATCTATGATTAATGTTACACTTCATGATTAATATTTTGACTTGAGTTTTTTCTGTCTCAGTTGTGTGCATTGAAACTTTATTCATTGGCTATTTGATTAACGTGATGTTTTCCTGACAAGAATATATTTTCCTTGCAGTTCTGTTTGTCCCACTGGTTGTTGTTTTTAATTGTGTATTGATGAACTTCTGGCGATTTGTTCACAATTTGAATGACACATTTGAATATTAATGTGCTTTTGAAATGATTTTTTAACGTTTTTAATTTTATATTGTATGAATTACATTATTTTAATAAAAATTATGGTCAAGTACGATAAGTAAAAAAGATGTTTTTGCACTGATTTGACTTTCTTAGTTCATGTGCTCCACACCCCTGAGTATGTGCCACCCCATTTGAGTGAGTAGTGTATGTAAGAGTGGTGTTTGTGGTTAAAATATCTGCTCCCAAAGGGATTGTTTTTTTGACACAGGGCCTTATCACCAAGCTTATTGCCGTTTTAAAAGGGACATCGCTGGTTTTTCAGCGATGTTTGGCCATTTTCCCGCTATCGCTGGAATATTTATCGCCATAGTGCTAAGCGCTGATAATACAGCGCTAGCTTGTCGATATATTCCAGCGATGGCCGGTGATAATAAAAAGCGCGCTAAGCGCGCTCAGCGATAATTATCGCCTCTTCTTGCTAATATGCCCCATGGTTTTTTATGCATTCCCAGATTTACTGAACCAGGTAAACCTGGGAATGCACCAAAAAGATACGCCTCCCTTGGTGAGGCGTAATGAGGAGAAATATCTTTATTTCTCCTCGGTTTATCCTCTTTCCATGTGTGCTGCATTCTGCAGCACACTTGGAAAGAGAAAAACGCCTCTATGGTTTTTGTGGAGGAAGGTGCCCCTTCCTGCACAAAAACTATCCTGCCTCTAACACAGGCACCCTTGCACCATTGTGCAAGGGTGCCTGCATTGGTGCTAGTCTGCCAAAACGGCGCCAGCACAGGGGGAAAGGACAGGAATGCACCACATTGGATAAATACTGCCCTTTCGCTGTAACGCAGGGCAGCGCACCAAGGTAACTTACTGCATTGCCAAGCACCACAATTCCCACAAATGGACCCCCGAGTGTTTTTATTCATCTGTATAATTTTGAGCTTTCCAGTAAAGAAAACAAGGCCACGCTGTATTAACATGGGTGCAGGGGTAAGAATAAGGGACGGTATCATGGAACGATAAAATAAATATTTAAATGCTATTTTTTTTTCTTTCATAACAAAATAAAAGTGGCAGCCAGTACCAAAGTTACGTAACATAATTCAAAAGTTTGATTTCATAGCGGTAGACATCACTTCAACTGTCTTACAGAGGTCATGTTTAAGCGTGTATACCATACATCAATAACAGGCATTTATACATGTCCCAATTGTAAAATCCTGTTACTGCATATTATCAAGGATTATCTAAAGAGAGCTTGGAGCACGCAGTTTTCCTTGATGCCTTACATTTATATCATCATTTGCATCATCATAAGTGGTAGAGGCTGCAAACATACTGCTTTACTTTGCTGATTAATGAGCATACTTTGGTCCGGCTATGATTGGCATTAGGGTATCAATCTCTGTACAGCTGTAGACACTCCAACGGGGTAATTTCGTTCTACAGGCCTTTAGTAAGTGTGTCATTATTGCATATGCTATTCAGCCGGGGGAAACATCGTTTACAACGCACGCGTTACAACGCGTGTCATTACAACTAATGTTTTACAACGCGAAATCCATTACAACGCATGTCATTACATCGCATAATCCATTACAACGCATTCCCCAAAGTAACGCCCCGGCGGAGTTAGAATAGTAATTGCGTTGTAATGGATTATGCGTTGTAACTGACATGCGTTGTAATGACATGCGTTGTAATGTATTTTGCGATGTAAAAAATTTGTTGTAATGACACGCGTTGTAACGCGTGCGTTGTAAAGTGTCATATTCTTCAGCCGGGTCTAAGGCTGAACATTTAAAGCGATGTCCAGTTGGATTGTTTTCTAGAGAAACACTAGTAGGTAGAAGGTTTTTTCCACGTCTGCGATTCAGTGGAGCACCACCAAGACATATATTGAATCAGAGATGAAGTTCAATTAGAGTTTAAATTAAAATGTGCTTCCCAGTTACCGCCAAGAGCATAAAGCTCATTAAAGCTTACCACAGGCACTGGTTCAGATGGCAATCTTGTCTATCCTGAGGAAATATTTCAAATGTTTATTGCTCCCCTGCGGAAGTTATAATATTGCGATTCCAAGAATGACAAAACTGCCATCAATTATCTGTCATCCTAGCCTTTACATTGCTTCTGATCTTTCGATATTATTTACTCCAAACAATTTTAAATAGTTTATTAGGAGAAAAACAAATACAGTGCCTTCACTTGAAATTTCATATTCTATGTGAGAACTAAGCTCAAAGGCTTTTTTTTAAATTTCATTGGTTCATTTTCGCGTGACCCTAAAATGCAACATCTTCCCTTTCCTAATAGCAATTTTTTGGCTAAAAGCGAGAAAATGAGACAGAATAATAAAGCCAGAATGCATGGATAAATGCTCTATCTTGATTTTATATGCATGCATTGAACAACTAGCAGTCACTGCAGCTTCTCAAGAGTTGACACGATAAAAATGGCATATTTTTCAGTGAGAAAAAAGCTATTGTGAGATACATATTAGAATATGACGCATCAGGGAATAGACACAACGGTGCCGAAACGGGGTTGCACAAACATAGGTTTCCAAAGGGCAGAGTTGCTCCGCAGAATCGTCTGACTGGAAGATTCCCATAACAAATAACCACCCTCACAATTACTGTGGTCAGGGTTAAGTGTTTCAGCAGCAGATTTACTAGCATGACATGCAACACAACACAGTAAGAAAACTTGCTGTGCTGCGTTGCGTGACAGGGAGGGGGCAGGAATGTGCCATGTCTAATAAGATATTGCACATTCCTGCTCTCTCCCTGCACTGGCACACTAAGGGGCATATTCTCAAGGACTTATCGCCGATTCATCGGCACTTTAGCGCCGCAAAAGTGGCGATAGATTTATCGCCCTATTCCCAAGCTGGTGCAAACTGCCGATATCGCCAGTTTTCCAGCGATAGCTGGCGCAAAAAACATCGCCACGGATGAGAGCGACAACTAACGCTAATGCTATGCAGAGTAGGCGTTCCCGTGCAAAAACACACGAAAACACCACTCCGCGATATTCTCAACGACCAGCCAGATCTGCGATGCGATCCGAAAACAGGCGATAAGGCGCGTCAGCAGCAGGAATTCAACACCTGCCTTTTACTGGTGTTAAGCAGGACGACAACCTGCAGTATGAAAGGGAGCCCAGCCTAGAGCCACATCTGAAGACCAACAGATGCCATGGAGACAACGATCATGCAGCCTGGAGACCCAAGAGGGCCACAACACCCACCGCAACCACCCCCCGGACCCTCCCCACCAGGTCATGAAGTCCAGTAGTCAACGGTAGTGGAAAAACAGAACTTTATTACAAATACATAAACAACAAGATGAAAAGCTCAGCCAACGCGTTCCATTCCCAACGGGGAACTTCACCAGGGCAACTTGTGGATCCAATAAACTGCAAATGCTGTGGGAACTCCCCAATACCATTCCATATCCCGAAATCAGTAGTCAGAAACCTGTTGGAGAAATGGTGACAATGGTCAAGCGTCCTCATAGTCACAAACGTAATCTGGTACAGTGTATTGCACTTGGACAAACCGGAATGCATACAGGTATGATGAATCCAGTCCAAATATACTGTAACAGCAGTCCGTGTGCTCGTAACCTCCGCAGGAAAGAAAAGGAAGGTTACGACCACACAAACATCTGTTACGGTCTCATTATACAGGATTCATCATACCTGTAAACATCACGGTTTGTATCATCCTGATACCCCTGCACCTTCACTTCCCCCACGCTGTGCATGAACAGCTGGAGACCATGCAAGGGAATTACGCCATAGCTGCCTTACTGCACGTGTCGGGGGCAATTGACTGTACACATGTACCACTTGTGCCCCCTGCCGACCCTGCACACAATTACCGCTACAGAAAGCACACGCATTCCATCAGTGTGCAGGCAATAGTGGACCACCCGGGACAGTTCACCAATGTCGTCGCCAACTTCACAGGCAGCGTGCATGATACATACATCTTCCGACAGTCCATCAACAACCAGCGCTTCCAGGATGGCACCTATGGCAATGCACTGCTCATTGGTAAGTACTAACTGAACACACCACACACCTCTACTCCACAATCACACAACACACAACTGTGGGAGAGCACACGTAACATAATCACATACCACATGCCAACCAACATGCCCAACTACCGGACACGACAACACAAGTAACCGTGGTAACAGGGGCCAGACATGTAGACAAACCATCCACAAAGGCAGAGCCCCTCTGCCACACAATTGCAGAATGTGGGGAGAGGTGGGAACCAAGAATGTGCGAAGGAGGCAAGTGACCCAGCAACAAGAAAGGACACAATGCCAAGTGTGGCGGAGATGTGCTGGACAGACTGCAGTATGCAGAGCACAGACATGTCCATGTGGACATCTACTGCTGGTGTTTGCAGGGTAGTGGACAGTGGATGCAAACAGGTTACCCCAGGCAGTGTGGAAGACCTTGGACATGTAGCCATGTGGTCCCCCCCTGTAAGCCTGAGCGGAGCAGCCTTGGCCGGCGTAGGTCGCGAATGAATAGCCCGGGGCCCTGGGCGTGGTCCAGTTCCGGGATGGCCACCACAGTAACTACTGCGTGTGTCTCTGTGTCTGCCATATCGTGACCATAGACCTACACACATGTGCCCGACCACATTCAACGGCTGTATTCACACTGGAGATGAGGTGACTACGTCCCAAGCCAACCCGCGCACATCTCGTCAGCGCATGCAGGGTCGTGTCTGCCAGGGCGGTGCCCCCCCAGCCACAAGGCCGACGCCATGACCGGTGGTGCCTGTGCGATCCTGTGCGCCTGCTGCACCCCAGCCCTGGTCCCCAGACCGGTCCGCCGCCCAGCGATGACTGCCCGCCCCTGCGCACCCAGGCCTCAATGCTCACCTGCTGCCACCGGCGTGTCTCCAAGAGGGCCTTCCACATGCCGGTGCAACCTCCTCAGCCGATGGCTGGATTCCGCATCACAGGCCCCCAGCACACCCTGCGGGACCGCAACGCGGAGTCATGTGTGTGCTGACTGCTGCCTGCGCGTACACTGCGGTCCAGCAGGGCTCACAAATCAAATTGAGTCCTGATTTGCTGGACGCCGTATCGAGGCCAACGAATCATTGCAGGCTGCACACCCGCTCAGCTATTCAGCTGGGCCTAACTCAGTGCAACGCAAGTCATCGCCACGTGGCGGTAGGCCCATGCCGGACCCAGGCCATCGGGTGCCACCAACTCAGTGCAACGCAAGTCATCGCCACGTGGCTGTAGGCCCGTGCCGGACCCAGGCCATCGGGTGCCACCAACTCAGTGCAACGCAAGTCATCACCACGTGGCGGTAGGCCCGTGCCGGACCCAGACCATCGGGTGCCACCAACTCAGTGCAACGCAAGTCACGGACCATTTATGATTGTGTTTCATGGATGCGGATGCCATCATGTCACCTCAGGCAGTGGGGGATGTGCTGTGGTGGGCCCCTTTTATTGGCAGGGTCACATGTCCCGTGACACCTGTGCTGGATGGGTGTGGTGTGGGTGTAAACCAGCCCTCAGGGAGTGGCTGTGGCATGCTGATGACTAGACCAGTGACCAGCAGATCACTACAGGGAAGACCTGGGACATGTAGCTTTGTCGTCACCCCCTGTGAGCGTAAGCGGAGTGGGCTGGGCTGGCGTATGACAGACCAGCGTAAGGGTGTGAACAATGAGCCCGGGGCTCTGGGCGAGGTTCAGTTCTGGCCTGGACAAGGAATTAACCAATGCGTGTGTCTCCGTTGTAGTGTCTGCACCATCCGGACCACAATCGGCAATGTTGCACCCTGTGACCCAAGCCCCACAACATGTGCTAATTGGACGTGAGGGGGAATCAGTGACCCTACATTCATCCATACTGTCATACTTGAAGGATCATAGACATGACACATCTGTGTGAATTTGAATGTTTTATTCACATTCAGTGGAGTGTTGCAGCTGGAGCAGTACAGGGCCATGCAAACCCCACTTTACATTGTTGCCCCGTGGAGGGCCAGCCAGAGTCCATTAGGGAAGGACAAATTCATCGGAAGAGGAAGAGTTCAGTCCACAGTCTGATTGCTGTGTCATTGGTAACCAAACAGAATATGGCAGTCCATGTCGAGGTCCAAGGTGAATGCCGCAGAGTGTATCGGGGGACAGTGGAAGGTGATGATGCAAAGGGCCGTACCAAGCTGGAACAGGCCATATGGCGGAGATGAATGCTACTGCTTCCTCATTACCATAACGGCAGTCTCATCCACATCATCGTCCTCTGATGTGTGATGTGCCTCACCTGTGGGTGGTGGTGTTTCGGCTACAGCACTGTGTGGCACTGACACATCAGGGGCCGGAGGTGGATTGTTGTCCTCACTGTGTGGCAGTGACACATCAGGTGCCGGAGGTGGAATGTCTGCAGCACTGTGTGGCACTGACACATCAGGGGGCGGAGATGTGGATGGTATAGGAGCAGCAGCATTCATCTGCGCCAGGCCTGTGGCAGCAATGCCATGATGAGGATCTGCAGGGCATGGAAGATCCCAGCTACATGTCGCTGATGTGCAGCTGTGGCAGCCATCCATTCCGCATCCATCCACACCATGTCCTCCATGAGCCTCCGCATGTGTCCCAACTCCCGGCTGAGATTGCTGGAGCCACTTTGACTAGACAGGTGCTCTTGTCTCCGAGTCATGACTCCAGCGATGTCAGCCATGGCTCGTTGGAGACCATGGAGCGGACTGTGGGTGTCCGTTAGGGACTGTAAGTGGTCCCTGATGGGGCGTAGACACCCATGGATGGCATCTAGTTTGGCTGCCATGAGGTCGAACCCCACCCGCACCTGCTCAGCCATCTCCTTCTGGCCCTCCAACACACGGCGTTGAAATGCCATGTGTTGGTCGTGGGGATCCTGGGAGACACCCGGGGTGGT
The DNA here is from genome assembly GCA_963921515.1 of Calotriton arnoldi. Lineage (NCBI taxonomy): Eukaryota > Metazoa > Chordata > Amphibia > Caudata > Salamandridae > Calotriton > Calotriton arnoldi. The sequence goes on from CAWUFW010021264.1 coordinate 116,648, forward strand.
GGGTGCTTCCTGCTGTGTGGTCTGTGCAGGGGGTGGGGTCTCCTCGATGCAGCTGGGCTGCCCTGCTCCTGGAGTGGGGTGCTGAGGGTGTCCATGAGCTCCTGGAGGGCGTCGGTGTCGAAGGTGTGGAGGTCCTCTTCGTCATCAGTGAAGAGATGTTGGGTCTGCTCTGCAGGAGGTGTGATTCTCCCTCTGCAATGTAAAGGGGAGATGCAGTTTAACAGTGTGTTCCATGTATGTTCACGCATTGGCCAAGTTTCCAAACAGACTGCATGACAATGTACATTGTGACTGTTTAGGAGGAGCTGCCTATTTGAAGCGGGACAGTGGAAATTTGTGCACCATCAGGGATGTGGGGTTGTACTTGTCCATTATCATGTCACAGTTTCCTGCTATGCCAAATGTGATTGGCCAGTTTCTACACACAAGCGGCAGCGGTTGTGTCCTCTGATCTGTTGTGAATGTGTTGCAGTTTGTACCACATTGTTGTCAATGTTGATGTGCTCTGATTCTTGTGTGTGTGCTGCATTGTGGGAGAGTCGCCCCTGCAGCTCAGACTTTGCTTGGCCTTCTCCCTTTCAGGCAGTGTGCCTTTGACTTCTGTGCTTATGCAGTGCTGTGATGTTGCATACTTGGGTAAATTGGGCTCTTGGTGGGAGTTGGGACTCTTGGGCATGGTTTGTCCGCAGATGTCTTGTTGACGTCAGGGGTTATTTGTGCACATGGATGTGTCAGTGTGTGACCTGCTCCTTTCCGGATGTGGACCACACTCAGCCACCTCGGTGTCGTGGGGTGCAACATGTCATGATGAGTGGCCTGCAGACATGCTCATCGTCATGCAGTGTCACTTGCATTGTCAGTGGGGCTCACGAATCCGCAGCTTTGCTGGGTTCAGCACATGTGGATGGGTTTGTTGTGAAATTGGTGATGTGTGGGGAGGGCCCCCTCTGGGCACATTGTGGACGGGGGACTACTTGCTGCTTCTATGTGTGCTGCAGTATGGCAAGGAGATCGGGGACATGATCCAGAGTCATTGTGGTTGTGCATTGTGCTATACTTCATTGTGTATGTGTGACATTGTGCTCATCTCCCCCCGTCCCCCCAGTCCCTGGTGGTTACTCACCCTGTTGCTGTTGTGTCAGGTCATGTTGAGCAGTGTCCGGTCCCCGACTCCTGCCACCGTCTCCCCACTGATGACTGTGGACACCATTCACATCCAGCTCCTCCTGTGGCGCTGGACTCCCACCTCCAGTCTGCATTGCTGCTTTGCGGTTGTTTGCGAGTTTCAGCTTGGTTTTGCGCTTCACCTCATTCCAGCGCCTCTTGAGCTCTTCCATTGTCCTCCTCAGCACTCCATCTGCATTCACCTTGTCCAGAATGGACTGCCATATAGTATTTTTAGTTGCCAATGACACAGTTGAGGTGACGAACAGTTGTTGATGGTGTTCTACCACCTCCGTTATCAGGATCCTGTTTTCCTGCGGACTGAACCGCGTCTTCCTCTTCTTCTTCTCCTTGTCTTTCCCTGACCCCGAGGTCCCAGGCTGGTCCTCCGTGGGGCTTATGGGGTTCAGGTTGTCCTCTGTACTTGCTCCGGCTACCTCCATTGTGCTTCGCAGTTGTTATGTTTTTTTTTTTTTTATTTGCAGCATTTATGGTGAATTTTCCCGCCTGACGTGGGAATTGCAAGCCTGGCGCTGCTTGTTGCCGATTTTTCTATCGCGGTTGGGCCCATCGCAACTTTTTTCACGTTCGGGTTTCCTTTTTTATCGCCGTCGCGGTAGTTGTATCGCAGACATTTGACGCGTTATCGGGAAACTATTGCATGTTACCGCCGTGTTGAGAATGAGACGTTAACACAGAGTTATTTTCCCGCGATGGACGGCGATATGAGAAATTGCGCTAACCTATTTTGGCGTTGATTATTGCACGTTCTTGAGAATATCCCCCTAAGTGCAGTCTAGCGTCAACACAGGCACACTTGCGCCATGGTGCAAGGGTGCCTGTGTCACAGACAAGGCTGTTTTTGTGCAGGAAGGGACACCTCTCCCTCATTATAGGCCCTCACTTGTGGCTCGAGCCTATAGCTCAGGTTCAGGGCCTTTAACAAGCGCAAAAGCCGGTGGCCACAGGCTGTAAAGATATAATTTAATTTTAGTGTTTACTTTGCTTTATGGTTTGTTAGTGGTTAGTGGTCGCGTAGTTTGATTTTTTTTTCAGTTAGCTGCCTTTTATGGTGAACGCTAATTAGAGTTTATTTTATAATGTTGAATATATATGTCTAATTTGTTGTGTAATTTTGGATGTATTAGTTATGTATATATTTAAAATTATTTTTGTTTAATCTTAATGTGTTAGTTCTTGTTGCAAATATGCATTTCTTAAATCATCTTTTGCTGTATTGAACTGTATTATTTTTGGGGGGCTGTTTTATGTTTTTTTTAGTGATATGAAATTCTTAAAATGTTTTTACAATATTTATATATTTTTAAGTTAATTTTTATTTTTTTGTTAATGTAAAATGCTGTAATTTAAATGTTTAGTAATGAAATGTCGATTTTTGGTGAGGTTTTTGACAATTTATGTGTTTATTTAAAGGTAACAATTTTTTTGATTCCGGCCTTTTTGTTATCAATAAGTAGAAATAGATGTTTTTTATTGTGATTTTTAGTTATCGATATTTGTATTTTTATTAGTTAAGTATAGGAAGCTGTTAGACCTGGCATATCTTGGCGTGATTTCCGCTGACTTTTTGCCTCTACCTCCATTGATTTTAAATGCTTTGGGTACTTTGCCACTGCTGATCAGTGTCAAAGTACAAGTGTTCCCTGTGTACAGTGTAATGGTAATTGGTTGGCCATGATTGGTATGTTTGCCTTACTAGTAAAGTCCCTAGTGATGTGCACTGTGTGTGCCAGGGCTAGTAATGCAAAGGTGCGCGGAGAAGGGAACTCAGGCCGGCAGTGTAGGGCCTGCGCGCAGTTTGCTAAGTTAGCATGTTGTCCTGACAAGTGCAACCACTTGTCAGGCCCTACTTTCCCTTTTGCGTACACAGTGGGCACCCCTGTGGTAGGTCCCGGGTAACCCCTGGGCAGGGTGCAGTGTAGGTAAAAGGCATGACATATACTGAGGTGTGTGTTATGTCCTGACAGTGAAAAACACTCCATTTCGTTTTTCACTGGTGAAAGGCCATCCTGCCCATAGGACAGAATGGGGGAGGCTGGGTATTGTGTTTGTTAACCTAGTGTCCCATAAGTTTAAAATGGAGAGATGAAGTTTAGTATGTATGAACTCACAGCGTCATAACACATCTTTCTATGAAAGTGGTTTTGTCACTGTGTGTTCAGAAACCACTCTTTTAGAAAGTGGCTGAGTTTTGTGCTTTAAGCATTTCTATGTGTCTCTGCTGAATGTGGATTGACTGTCTGGATCTGAAAGGGGAGAGGAGCTGGGGGAGGTCTTGACCCAGGGAGGGGTTGAGATGGCACCAGGCTGACCTGCATCTGGAGAGTAGGCGAGGAAAAGCACCGGGAGGTGAAGAGGCCTGGGTTGCAGCTATAAAACAATTGACCCATCTCCTGCTGAGTGATTAAGGATCCAGACCCCCAGTATCAAAGGGAGAAAGGTGACACTGGGAAGAAGACACCCAGAACGGATTTAGGCAGGGGTCAGGGACCCCTGAGCACAACGAACTTCAAATAAATTTAGGGGTATATCTATGAGAGCTGAAACCCCTGAACGTTGAAATAGAAATAGATTGAGACTGAAAAGGCTTAGACCCATTTCGTGGTCAAGAGGAACCTCTGCTAAGGAAGGAACAACTGAAGAGACTGCTGGGAAGGACCAACCCTTGCTTCGTGATCTGGGGCTGGTCTGCAGTTTGCTGTTTTAACCAAGGAAGAGGCTGTTGGGACTGTGCTTCGTGCGCTGGGTCCCCCTGCTTGAAGAAGACTGTGCTTTGTGCTGTGTCTTGTAACCCCAAGGGCCCGAGGTGAGCTGGCTCCCTGTTTGGAAACACAGCAACATAACAGTTTCTGGAGAAGTTTCAAGCGACGCGGTGGGCGCGTGTTGTGGCAGCTTGAGACCCTCGGAAGGTGTGCCCTGTGATCTTGGACACATGGAGAAGTGAGACTCGGACGCGCTGGGTGCGTGTCGTGGTGCACAGGGGGCGTTGGTGAGGAGCGCCTGGTCAACGTGTGCATCGAAGGTGAAGTGAGTCTTGGACGCGCTGGGTGCGTGTCATGGTGCACTGCAGGCGCTGGTAAAGAGCGCCTGGTCGGCGGGTGCATCGGAGGTGAAGGGAGTCTCGGACGCGCAGGGTGCGTGTCATGGTGCACAGGAGGCGTTGGTGAGGAGCGCCTGGTCAACGTGTGCATCAGAAGTGGAGTGAGTCTCGGACGCGCAGGGTGCGTGTCAGGGTGCACCGGAGGTGCTGGTGAAGAGCACCTGGTCATCGAGTGCACCGGAGGAGAAGTGAGGCTCAGACATTTTGAGCGTGTCGGGGTGCGGCCGAAGGCGTTGGTGAAGAGCGCCTGGATATCGGGGCACCGGAGTTGGAGTAACTCTCAGTGAAGCAGTGTGCGTGCTTTGGTGCAACCTGGGACTGTGGAGGTGATCGGCTGATCATCGTGTGCACCGGAAGAAAGTGAGTCTCTGCAACATGGTGTGCGGGTCTTGGTGCCAACTAAGACCGCAGGAAGGAGTGCCTGGTGAACGTGCACTCGGAGTCGACGTGAAGTCCCATCAGCGTTGTGTGTGTGGCTTCGTGCCAGAGGAGACCCGGAGGGTGCTGTGGTGAACGTGCACCCGGAGTAACGTAATCTCAGGGGCGTGGGGTACGTGCCCTGCCGCCGCCTGAGACCTTCCTAACAGTCGCGGCCCGGACCGGCAGCCCGGAGGAGCTGAGCTGCCAGGCCGAGCCGCTGAGGCTTATTGAGAAAGATCTCTACACGGAAGGCCCAGTTCGCTGAAGGAGGAGAGGAGAGTGGGGTCGCGCCCCCAGGTAACATGGATCACTGCCTGGGTGGGGTGCGGGCTCGGAGGGACACCTCTCGGCCTCTCAGACCTTCTGGCGACGTGAGCCTTTGCTTCGGCTCAGATTGGGGCCCGTACTGGCCAAAGGAGTGGCGGTACTGGGGCCAGAGTGGGAAGCTGTACTTTATGTCATAGTTGATACGTGTGGGGGGCAACTGTTATCGAAGAGGCTGACTGTCATAATACACATTGCCAATATTGCTGCTAACGAACTGCCGGACTGTCTTATGACGCCTGACATTATTTCTGCATAACGAAGTACACGATTGTAGCGCTACACATTGCATTATTTCTCCCTTGCAAAGTACAGGATTGTAGCGGCCCGCATTGCATTATTTCTTCATTGCAAAGTACATGATTGTAGCTACGCATTGCATTATTCCTTAATTGCAAAATACATGATTGTAGCGGTGCGCATTGCATTATTTCTTCATTGCAAAGTACGTGATTGGGGTGTGATGCATTGCATTATTCCTTCATTGCGCAGTACAGGATTGTAGCGGTACGCATTGCATTATTTCTCCCATTGCAGGTACCGGGGTTTATCGTTACGCATTGTATTATTATTCCTTTGCCCAGCACAGGATTGTATCGTTACGCAGTGCACTATTGTTTGTCCATTGCAACGTGTGTGATTCTAGCATTACGACCAGCATAGCATTTTGAAAGCGGTGGTTGGGATTTGAACCTACCAACCAGCCGGAACGAATATTACCCTTTATTATATGTTGGCTTATGTATCGTGTGGTCTGATCGTATATCTTTTTACATAAAGTTTATACTTGTTTTATCAAACTCGTGTGGAGTCCATTTGTGGTGTCACCAGTGGGTTGTTGTGAGTGTGGTTGCACATACTGTACACTCGTGCCTTGGAGATAGGCCTGGCTGCTCGTGCCAAGCTACTAAGGGGGTGAGCAGGGCTATCTCAAACGGTGTCCTTACTTGGCCTAACGTTGAGTGAGGAGTCCAGGGTCTCGCATTTGTAACAGTGGCGCGGGACGGGGACTCCGGCTTCCAACATTTGGCGGCAGAGCGGTGGGATACGATCCTAACGTAATTGAAACGCGTGTGTGCAAAACCACTCACAGTAATTGGTGTACATCATAAATTGATCGCAGACCACGACGCAACAACATATTGTTTTGAATTGTTGGTTCTATTGTTGAGTAACGTTTAAACCACACATCATGTCTCAGGAGGGGAGCCAGATAGCCGGTGAGTTTAACATTGAGGTATTGTTTACCTACAAGGTTGATCAGTTGAGGAAATTCTGCAGAGCTTTGGGATGTCCCATGAAGGGTAGCGCCAAGAAGGAGGAGCTGCAAGTGGCCTTGAGGGCCTGGTGGGAAGCCAAAGAGGCTCAGGAGACGGGTGATGTTGAGGTGGATGAGGATGACTCAGCGAATGGATTTGGTCCACAGGATTTGCCAGTGGAGGGACCAGCCGCAGGGGCTGGTAGTAGCCATTCAGGGAGGTTTTTCCCAAGAGGAGTTGGAGGAAAACCAAAGGGTCAGACTACATGAGTTGGAGGTGTTAAAACTTAAAACTCAAGCAGAGGAGAGCAGGAACGCTCTCGTGTTGGAAGAGAAACGGATTCTCTTCGCTCATGAGTTAAGCATGAGGGAACTGGACATTAAGAGTAGACAAGCCGAGCCCAGTTCGAATGGTGGCAGCGCACCACCAGTGCCAGTAGGGAAGGTGTACATTCCCAAGGATTTAGTGCGACATTACCAGAGGGGTGATGAAATTTATGCGTGGTTCACGGCATATGAGATCGCACTAAGGATGAATGAGGTGCCTGAAAAGCATTGGGGGCGGGCCTATGGAAACACTTTGAGGCTTCGGGAGGGACGTTCTATCACCTTTAGAGAGGGCGGGAACCCTGACCTATGCCAACATGAGGGAGGCTTTATGCCTCCGGTATGGGCTCACTCCTGAACAATACCGGCAGAAGTTCAGGACCTCCAAGAAACTAGAATCCCGTACTTGGGTAGAATGTGTGAATGAGTACACACGGGCACTGGATGGTTGGATGCTGGGCAGCAAGGTCAATGATTTTAAGGGCTTATGCAATTTAATCAGTTGGGAGCACTTGAGTAGTCTGTGTGTTCCAGAGCTGCGCCAGCATCTATTGGATAGAAAGCTGACTGATCCCAGTAAGCTTGCTGAGGAGGCGGACCGCTGGACTAGTACCCGGGTCCACAAGGGGATTGGGAGTACCACTGCCAAGAGTATGCAGGGTCCCCCGCCGAAAGTGGGGGAGGACAAGGGTAACCACAAGGAGTCCTCTAAAGGGCCCCAAGGTAGTTCCCCCAAAAAAGGGGCCCAAGGCCAAGAAACAATGTAGTCCCCCAAGGCCAAGAGGGCCTGGGCCGTCAAGGGCAAGAAGGAGCCCCGAGGTCCTCCTACATGTTATTTCTGTAAAGAAGTGGGTCATATCTCCCCTAAATGCCCCAAAAAGTAATCTGCACCCACTGGTGCTCCAACACCTGGTTTAGTGAGTGTAGCGTTGGGGGAGGAATTGAGTCCTTGGAATGGGAAGGAGCAAGCAGTTATGACCCTGGTCTCCTTAGGAGATCGAGAGATGGTCCAGGAAATCCCTCTGCCTGAGTACCCTAAAAAGTACAGGCAGTGGGTGACCATCAATGGACGGAGGGTGGAGGCTCTGAGGGACACCGGAGCCAGTTTGACATCTGTCAGGTGTCAGTGGGTGTCTGAAGAGCAAGTAATTCACGATGTGCTTCACCCTGTAATGTCAGCAGACAATTCAGTGCGCCTCTGCAAGGTGACGCTGGTTCCCTTTGAATGGGGAGGGGTCTCAGGTTCCTTGAAGGTTGTTGTAAGTCCGTCCATGCCTGTAGACTGTCTGCTAGGGAATGACCTGGAGAGTACCCCCTGGAAGGAGGTGGAGCACCAGGCTCATTTGGAGATGTACCTGAGTGGGCGTGTGTAACCACTCGGTCTATGGTAGCCAGTAAAGGTATTCAAGAGAAAATGGGGCCTGAAACTGTGGCCCAGGTGCCTGCCAGGAAGAGAAGAGGCAGGGGGCACGGGAAACCAGCCCCCACAGTTCCCACGGTCCAGGAGGAGGCACCCTTTGAGGGGGATGCCCTGGAGCCTACGGGGGAACAAGTGGCTGAACTGGGGGACCTACCCGGGCTGACCGAATGGCAGCAGGAAGGGGGGCACTCCAGGGAGGAATTCTGTGAGGAACAGAAGAAGTGCCCTTCTCTTGTAGGTTTGCGGCAGCAGGCAGCAAACCAGGCAGCAGGTGATCAGTCGGGATCACACTTGATTTACTGGGAGAATGATCTCCTGTATAGTGAGCCAAAGGTGGCTAAGCCTGGGTCATCCCGGGCGCTGGTGGTACCCCAGCGCTTCAGAGCCTTCCTATTGGGGTTGGCTCATGATGTACCTTTGGCGGGACATTTGGGGCAGGACAAGACCTCTGAGCGGCTTGTCACCCACTTCTACTGGCCCCAGACGCGCAAGAGTTCTGATACTCATTGCAGGACCTGTCAGACTTGTCAGGCGAGTGGTAAGAGTGGAAGGAAGCGAAAGGCTCCCCTCCAACCTTTCCCTGTAGTCAGCACACCCTTTGAGAGGGTGGGCATTGACATTGTGGGGCCTCTGGATCCCAAGACGGCCATGGGCAACAGGTTCATCATGGTCTTGGTGGACCATGCCACCCGGTACCCGGAAGCCATCCCTCTCCGGACAGTGACAGCCCCCGTGGTGGGCCGTGCACTGATGGGGATTTTCTCCCATGTGGGGTTCCCCAGAGAGGTGGAGTCCGACAGGGGTACTAATTTCATATCGAGGTATATGAAATCTCTGTGGAAGGAGTGCGGTGTAACTTATAAGTTCACCACACCTTACCACCCCCAGGGTAATGGTCTGGTTGAGAGGTTTAACCGGACCTTGAAGGGCATGATTATGGGTCTGGAGGAACCCATGAGGCGTAAGTGGAACATCCTCTTGCCATGCCTGCTGTTTGCATATAGAGAGGTGCATATAGAGAGGTGCCACAGAAGTAATTGGGGTTCAGTCCCTTTGAGCTCCTGTATGGGCACCCGGTCAGAGGACCCTTGAGTTTGGTGAAGGAGGGCTGGGAGAAGGCTCCTAGTAAACCCCCCCAGGATGTATACAGCTACCTGCTGGCCTTCAGGAACCAAACTAGGCGTTTCAGGCAGCTCGCTCACTCTGGTCGAGTTTCAACCTGGGCAGAAAGTTTGGGTGATGGCACCAGTGGAGCCTTCCGCTCCAGGACAAGTGGACTGGGCCTTATGAGGTGGTGGAGCGCAGGAGCGAAGTGACCTATCTGGTGGTCTTACGGTCTCCTAGGAATCCTTTGAGGGTTCTCCATGTGAACCGCCTCAAACCACACTTTGAGAGGTCTGAGGTGACCATGCTCTTGGCTACAGATGACGGGGCGGAAGAGGAGAGTGAGCCTCTTCCTGACCTCCTGTCAGCCAAGGAGAAGGATGGGTTAGTGGTTGGGAT